>CAMOHE010041995.1:0-11109 GCA_946598075.1 Artocarpus hirsutus
GTAATGTATTGATGGTGGTGTAGTTATATATTTAATTAGTTGGAAGTGTTTTCAAAATGTTTTTGAAAATGATTATATACGGCAAGAAAAAAAAACATTTTCTAAATAACTTTTGGTTAGTAAATGCTTTAAAAATGAGCACGACAACAAAATATATGCATATATTGAGAATTATTTGTGTTAAGGAAAAAAAAATGCTTGAAAGTTGTTTTTTATTTTCGTTTTTATTTTCAAAGACATATAGCTCCATACGTTTTTTTAATATTTATACCCAAAAACGTTCAACTTTTTCTTATACCTAAAACAATCTTTCAAGAAAATAACCAAACACAATTTCAAAATCAGTTCCAAAAAAATTCTCATTTCTATCTTTAGATTTGTTGATACCCGTTTTTTCGCAACTTATAAGTCTAGTCTCTATCCCACGATATGGCCCAATGTAAGGTACGTAGATCCAAACCACGTTCTAGGGTCCTCTAAGTGGGACTTGGTTTGATAGGCCAAGGAACGTAAATAGGCCTATTTTATTTTTGTCTGATTAGACTTTTAACTTACTTGACTTACTTGGGAAGTTTTAAGTCTAATTGGAATCAAAATAAAATGGGTATAGAGGGAATTAGAGTAAAATAGAGCCAAAAAAAAAACACGTAGAAGCCTTTCGGCCTATCCCACATGTTAGCCTTTCTAGCCCACCTGTCGAGCCAAGTCACCCGGCACACTAACTCACCCACCACGCCAACCTAAATAGCTCACACTAGGAAACCCAGCCATCAGAGACAAATTGCCCTACAATCAGGGCAGGTTAGAAAGGAATTCAACCCCAAGGCCTGACCTTTTGCCTGAAATGGCAAGGCAAAGCTTCCTACTGTGGATACTCCCGTAGCAGGTCATCCGAAATAGTACTCTTAGATAGGTTGGCCATTAAACACCTCTGATAAACCCAGTCTCTTGCTGAAAACAAAATTTAAATCTATGAGAAAAACCTCTCGCAATAGAAAGTTGCCATATATAGCTGCTCCCATGGAACCAGACGTGGAACTTCCCCCAAACATATGCCCAAAATATAAGGACCCTAACCAAACTAAATCCTCATTTTTTGCTATAAATACCCTTCTTCACTACCCTTAGAAAGACAAATAAACCCCATTCTCTCAGACAACCAAAAATAAGCCTTCATAGTAACCATGACCGCCATTTTATCTATCATCATCTCCACCCAAGAACTCCCATAACCACCATATCTACCATTCTCATTAAGCTAAACCACCACACCACCACCTTGAACTATCACTAGGTTATCTCAAAGCTTTCATAAACTTCATTACTAATCTCAAACTACCTAGAAAAGACGGTTCTACAACCCAACCTGACTATTCCCACTTGCCAGAAAACTCAAGCTTCTATACATTCCAATGAGTCCTAAAGAAGTCCAAGATCTACACAACCACTTTAACCTCCCCCAAACCACCTCAAAGCTCTCATAAACATCATCACTGACCTCAAGCCATCAAGGGAAAGAGACTTCACGACTCAAATCAACTATCTCCATTTACCACAAAACTCAAAGTTCCATATTTTTCGACGAGCACCAAGAAACTCTCTCTCTTGGACCCAAAAATATCAAAAAAATCTTGTCAAAACTATCCCAATAAGGATTGGAAAATCACACGATCTTGAACTCTTGGCCTAATCATATGGGTTCAAGCAAAATCTTGATGAACCATGCATTTCAAACACATCAAAGATTGAAAGTGGTTTTTCTGGTAATCTATGTGAATGACATTCCACTCATTAGAATGATATAGGTACAATGCCATTGGTCAATGTTTGGTTACCCAACAGAAAGGATTTTGGATATGTTATTAGGACTATTTGACAAAAGTAAGAACAAAATTATAGCTTTATCCTAAAACCATGAACATAGATAAAGTTTTAGAGAGGTTTGCAATGCAGGATTCTAATAAAGTTTCTTTAACCTATTCGGTATAGAATCACCCTTTCCAAGGATGATGGTCTTTAGACATCTAAACAAAGAGAATACATGGAAACATTTGCTTATGTTTTAGCAGTGGAAGTCTTATACATGTTGTGCCTTGCACGAGACCGGATATGCAGTTGGGATCGTAAGTTGATATTTGTCGAATCCTGGGCCAAAACAATGGAAAGCAGTCAAGCATGTAACTCAAGCATCTTAAGAGAAAAAAGAATTATATGCTAGTGTATTCCAAAGAGGACCTAAAATTTGCATGATACACGAATACTAACTTTTAATCTAATTAAGATTCAACGGAATCAACTTTGGAGTCTATTTATACTTTAGGCAACGGAGCCATAGTAGGAGTATTATCAAACAATTTTGTATTGATGATACTACTATAGAGGCTAGATGTGTGGTTGCCGTTAAGGAGTCTAAGAAAATTGTGTGGATAAGGATATTTCCTTTGAGATCTTGAGGTAGTGTTTGGAATGGATGAATCTATAGTTTTATATTGCAGAATACATTGACTATAGATAATACTAAGGACTCAAGACACCGCAAGAGTAGTAAACGCGTCAATAAAATGTATCATATTATTAGAAGCTTTGCATGTTAGATTAGGTGCCTAAAGGATTAAATAACATAATAAGTTTTGTAGACATTTAATTAATAAAGAGTTTATTTATTTTCATATATCAAATATTGTCCTTTTTTTATGTACCAAAGGGTGATATCATTAATTAGATAAAGGTATGCATAACAGTACGTCGGAGACATGACTCTTGATTGACATAGACTCATTATTCATAGATATAGAATCCCTAGTTCTTTTGTAGAGTTAATGATATTCTCTTATGGATATTATCCTGTAATTGAAAAACTGGAGCGCTCAACCATTTGGATACATAGGTGTAACCGAATGGTATACTATTTATGGCTAGTAAGTTTTTCAATGGTAAGATAATGAAACATAAGATATAAATAATCAGGAAGGTAAAATGAAATTAATCCTTAAGCTGATTATGAACATCCTATAGGGGTGTTACATATTATGATGTATCATAGATGATTAGCTTATTGAGGCTTCGTAATTTTATATAGTTCAAGAGTGCAACTTTAAGCTTTTAATGGAATAGCATTAAAGTTGATAATTATAAAATATATGTATCTGAGATGTTATTTTATAATTATAGGAGCTTGATCTATATATGTCCATCAAGTCTCCTTTGCTAGCTCAAAATAATTTGTAAAATAATACAGCATGTTTTTCTTATATATTGCTAACTTATGTTAATTTTTAGATTGGATAGAATTCAATAGATTGAATTTAATAATTCATGTTGGTTTATTGGCTGAATTAATTTTGTAAATTAACTCAAGATAAACATGTTGAATTAATATTTTATTTGGATAATATTTTATTTGATATGGGATTATCTGTATATGACTATTTTAATCATATAACTTTTCTATTAAGTTATTTAAATTAAAACTGAAGCTCTGTCTAAGATTCCTATGTGAAATAAGATATTATGAGATTTCTAGATAATCACTCGGTTGGTAGACCGGTGGCCGAGTTCGAAAGGCTAATGCTACCACTTCGGAAGGCCGATGCACGAGTTCAAGTGGCCGACCGTGCGATAATCCTGTTACGCATTTTTTACATGTTTTTTTCTTAGAAGATGATCCAGACTAGAATTTTGAAGCCTCCAAATTCGACCACTATGTAAAGGGAACTAATTTTTATTATTCCTTAGATCATTTGAGAAGTATACGGAAAGTATTCTAGTGAGAGAAACTCTAAAACTCTCAAAAAGCTATTAGTTTTCTTAAGTAGTTGGAACGAGAGGTCACTGAAGGAAAAACTGTAGACGTGCAACTGCCCACATTTTGATCATGGAAAGTGAATAGCAAGAAAGACCAGTTGGTTGAGGCTCTTTTGGGGCTTTTTCTTTAGTTTCAGATTCTACAGTTTTTGGTCTATTGAAGAGGTATGTAAGATCTTTTATTAATTTATATACTTAGAATGTCAAACTTATTATTTGAAAAAGAATTTGATTTAAAAATTTTTAAAATTTCGCAGCGTATTGTTTTTAACATTGCAAAGTGGTAATGTGATGATTTTGCTAATTAGTGTTCAAGGACAACCTTGTCTATCCTTTTACTATAGCCTTTGGAAGTTAAGGGGGCATGGAGATACACAATATGTCACTTTTACACACTAATGACAAGAGGGAGATTGTTAGGATCTGTACCTTAAGGAATAAATACTTTAGTTGTATTTATGATCTTTTGAGTGAAATAAATAATAAGATGAATGTTTCATGTATTGTTAGGGGTCCACATATTGCTTTTATAATAAAGATTGTATATTAGCAAACATTTGATCTATGACTATTAGAACCAAATCTTAGAATTAGGCATATATGGAGTTTATATATAGAAAAATCCAATTCAAAAATTAATAATAGCCCGTAATGTATGCATAGAGTTAGGCACTTTATACATGATAAAACTGTAATAGGAATTTACGTCTACTTGGGAAGATGATTTATCTTAGCTATCAAAGCGGATTGACTCCCAGATAGACACATTAGTGTAGTAGACCTAATGGTAGTCATACATTGGACTAGACCTAGGGTTGAATTAATTTAATAATAATTTCACTTAACTTAAATAAATTCTCTTTGATAATCATTTATGTGTCATCTTAATCTTGAAATGGATTTATGACTCAATGTTTATAACTTGTATCTTTTGTTATGTTAAGGCAAGAGTTCCAATGAACGAAGGCTCTATTGTCGGTACATTAGAGATGCAACCTATATTCGATGAGAGAATAATCTATAGACATAGAATCTATAGCTCCTTAACAAAGAGTTAATTGTTATCCTTTCAAAGGTATTATTCGGGTATTCAAAAATATAACGAGGCCTCGGTCATCTAGATACCTTTGAACCGGATGATATTCTTTTTGTATGTGTTATAAAAGGAGTGAATCTTCCAACTTTGAAATAAAAGAACTTTGAGATAAAATAATCGCAGAGTAAAATGAAAGTAAGTCCTTCATCTGATTATGGGTAAACTATAACGATACACATAATATGAGAGGTCATGAATAAGACTTATATTACAGAAGTATTGTTATACGGTATATTATCAAAAGTTAGGTCCATAGTGGAGAGACACTGAAGTTATTAATTAAATGGATAATTGATTGGAGATTAATTTATCTATTATTATTAAAAATCTGATAATATATCTTCATCGGGTCCCAATGATAGCTCAAGAATTCCTTTATGATAGATCAGACAAATATAGATTACCATAGAAAAGACAGAAATATACATGAATTGGACCACCGGGCCTGCTAGGATGCGTAGGCCACAATTCGGTTGGACTAGTAATAGGCACAGGGCTACTAGGGATTGGCGTCTATATTTGCTTTTTTTGAAGAGTTAATTGTTTAACAAATTATAGAAAATAATTATTCAACTAGTAATTGGGATTTTGGATTATTAATTATTTAAATTTAGTATTTGAATGATTAATTTAAATCCTAGTTGAATTTTAATTTTGGATAATGGATAATTATTCACAATTATTTAAATTAGATTATTATGTTAAATAATGAAATTCTAATTTAAATTGAATTGTTTGAATAGGAATTATCCTAGATTATGCAAAATAATCACAAAACCCTACACTGGCTAAGATTTGAGTTGTCCCCTTAGTTGTGATAGGCATGTACACTGGATAAATGCATAGTAAGATTGGCACCAATTGTCAAGGAAAGAGAGAAAATTTTCTCTTCTAATCCTAATAGACTTCTACCTCCTCCACCCAGCACTATAAATAGAGGTCTTTGATCCTTATTTATTTTTAGATTGCTATAGTGCAAATTTAAAATTAGAGCTTTGATCTTCTCCTTTAGTATTCATAGTTCTTCTAGCACATGGTCCAATTGAAAGGAGTATTGCTGTGGTAGAGATTTGTTGAGTTATGTCCACATATACAACAATTTTGAAGGAAGAGAATAGCATTGAAGATATGATGCTAGAGATTCGTTTTAGAAAAATTGTTCAGCCAAAAGTATTATTTTTGGTCTCCAACTAGTATGTTAAATTAGATTTAATTTATTATTTATAGCGTCATGAGTTAGTTTCTTAATAATTAAATTAAAATTTTTAAAATTTTGTTACGTCACCGAACCATTTTCCAACATGTCCGCCCCTGCACATCTGAGCCCCAAAGCCTCCCTCGATCTCTCACCTCCTTCCCCGACGCTCACTCATACTTCCCTGACCCTCCATCATCTATCTACACTGTCCAACCCAGACCCCATGCAGCCTCATACTGTCCAACCACCCCGTTGCATCCTGCTTCCGTTGCCTTCCTAAAAAGTGACTGAAATCACAAGAGAGAGATATCAAGAGAGAAAGCCCGAGAGGACATAGGATGGAGGGAGATAGAGAATTTTTGTTTTTAATTTTCATCTTAAAATTCTTAACCTTTTTCATTTATATAAGTAAGAGGTATATTTTTTTATTTTTTATTTGCAATTTATATTTTTTGTTATTTTTTATTGTTTTAAACTTTTTATTTATATAAGATAAGAATTATATTTCTATTTTTATAATTTGAGTTATTTTATAGTTTTTATTTTTAATCTTTTAAAAAATAATATAATATTAAAATGACAACTATCTAAATAAGTAAGATATAAGTTTAAAATACCTTAAATTAATTATTTATAAAAAAACACACATTTAATTTGATAAAAAAAATTGAAAGAAAAGGTAAGGAAAAAATCTTTCTTGGAGAGTGTAAATTATAGTTACATGCTTAGAAATTAATTGTAGACCTTTTTTGGAATATGTAATTTAATATTTGTATTTTGTTTTATGTTGGACATAATTATTATCTTTAGAGGAAGAAAAAAAGGAGAAAAAACAACAATTTTATCTGCTATTAAATAGAAATTTATAGTTAACAAGTGTGTACAAATTATTTGAACTTATTTTTAATGTCAAAGAATGGTGAAATCGTCATTTCTTGCTACACAAAAAACTAAAAATGATTTTTAATAGATGGAAGGGCATTTTTAGTATTTTGAACAAAATTAATGGTCAACTAATAGAGGGGGTCTCTCTATAATTTTTTTAAATAGTAAAGAGTGTCAATATGATTAGTTTTGGTCCCATGGAGTTTCTCTATAATTTGGATAAAACAAAAGGGGAGCCAGTGTAATTTTTCCTTGAATTTAAGAATAAAAAAGATATATCTCCTTCTTTTTTTGAGAAAAAGTACTAAAATAAGAAACTTGATTCACTCAATCTATCAAAATTTTGAAAATATTTTATAATATTTTAAAATTACACTTTTCTTTCTCATGAACTTTTTGTTCAAAATAAAATCTCAAACGTTCACTTTTAGGCATGCATTATTATGGGCTTCTTAAAGGCCAACACAAAATAATAATAATGATAATAACAACAACAACAACAAAAGACACTGGACATGCAAAGGTTGTTCTAAGGAGTAAGTTCTTATCCATTGAAAGTTGGTGAAGAAATTTCTATCAGCAGATTTTTACCCCTCCCAATTCCCCTGATGAACATTTGTGTGGTTGAACTTTTGTGACATGATCTACTAGATGCTGATCTACCCGGGTTTTTAAGAGCCTTCTGCCATGCCACTCCATGCAGGACATTGCAATGAGCTGATGAACAATTTGGTAGGATCAAGTCAAAGTATTGATGTAGAAGATAGGAGTAGGCACACGAGCAAAATCCTCGACTGTTTAGACCTATGTGAACCCATATAACAAACATTACCTTTTATCTCCATGAGAAGTAAAGTTTTATATTTTTTCCTTTATGACATTACGTTAAAGATGAAAATATCAACGTCGACAGAGATATTAATATTCTAAATCTAAAGAAATTTCAAGAAAAATTTCAATATTGGTAATATTGAAAAAAATAAAATTATGAATATTTCTTTTAAATTGTAATTGTGTTAAAAAAATCACTACAATACCTGAAAAATCAATATTTTTATCGATATGTTATAATATTAACCAATATTTATTTGAAACTCTCATTGAAATTTTAGAATTTTTAAAGTTTGAAGACATCCTTTGAGAATAAAAATAATGAAAAATTTCTCCTAAAATTTTTGAAAATTTGCAATATATCAAAAAAATTCTAGAACACCCAAAAAAATATTTCGATTTTAGCATCACTGAAATTTTTGGAAATACGAGAAATAGCACAATAGGTCACACTCACGCGTCTTGTGGCATCACCAAAAAAACTCATGCCCATTACATTACACACTACACATACATATCACCCTTCCTACTCCCTTGGCATTGTTTCTCTCCTTACTTCACTAGCCTCCTCAAAACTCCCTCTTTATTACCTTTTGATTTTTTTTTTCATTTGACTTGAATTCTTGTCCTGTGTTGACCTTTAAAGTCATATGATGGATTATTTTTTCTTTGCTGAAGAAAGACAAATAATTTTGGACTTTTTGTCTTAAAATTAATTTGGGACTTTCAAAGGCCATTACATTGTCAAAATAAAAGCATGCTAAGGGACCATCTATTCAATTTTAATATCTTAAATGATATATATTAATCTTTTTAAAACATATATGTAATGACCCGCCTATATTACCGTTACTTAATTTAAACATAATTGTAACTTCAACTTGCTTTAATATAAAGTACTGAAAATTACGAAATAAAATTTTCTCTTTTAAAAAAATAAATTTTTGATGATAAAGAATTCTTAACGTAAAATCTTGAAAGAAATATTAATTATCTCTCAAGACTTAATCTCATAAAACTAACACAATAACATTAATCTCTCAAAACATAACCATGATAATTTTCTTAAAACTTTTCCTTTAAACATAAAGATAATCATTTAAAAACTATTACTTTTACAATATTTCTTAAAACATAATCGTCTAAACTTTCATGATAATAAATTCATAAAACACATTCATAAAATTCATTTATCAACTTAACGTAAAACTCATATAATTCAATTACTTGAAAATTACGTGCATTGGTTGCATTATCTATTGCAACATTTTAAAACTTAAAATTCTCTATACCAAGGTTGCGTGAACATAATCTCAGTTTTCATAAAAAAAAAAAAAAAACATGCATAAATTCGCAAACTAGTAACGCAAAAGTAATACAAATCTCTTTTTTTTTTTCTTTAACATTTCTTAAAACATTCTTAAAAGCTATTACAACTTCCGTTGCAATTTTAGTTAAGGCACTGCTTAACACTTGACTTTAAAATCCTGCAAATTGTTTCTTAAAACTTAATAAGAAACATTTAACTGAATCCTAGCTTAAAATTTAACTTTATAATTATATAAACATTTTGTAAATATATCTTAAACTTCGAAAATGTTTCTTAAAATTTTGTCTTTCTTGAACTTTGAAAGCACTATACCAAATAGTGGAAAAATAACCTTTTCTTTCGACAACGAAAACGTACCATAGTGATATCCATACACATCTCTACCATTCGTCAATCGCTTACCATTGCCCATCAAATGTCACTGATGGGTTTTTACCTACAGCATGAACATATTTAAATAAGCTTTCGCTTAGCAAGTAGGAAGTCAGTCTCGCAAAACATAATAAAAAATTTCATTTTAAATAAAAATATGTATGAATATTTTATGCTGGCTTATCAACTTGTTTTTGTTGGAAAAATAATACGCAGCGAAATTTTAAAAATTTTAAATCAGAGTATTTTCTAAAACACAAGTTTAACATGTTATATGTATAAATTAACCTGATCTTACTGACCTTGTATTCGCTGAAAAGCTCCCAAAATCTGTGTAGAGAAGTAACGTTCCAGAAGAGCCTCAACCAACTGGTCTTCTTTGCTATTCTCTATCCACAATCGGAGTGAGTGTGAGCTCACACGTACAGCTCTTCCTCAAGGTGACTCTCTTTCCAATCAATTGAGAGAACCCAAAGCTAGTGTTCGTAATTTGTGAACAAGAGCTCTCAGGGAGTTTCAGATTATCACCAGTAGAGTATCACTCTTAATCTCTCTATTGATCTAAATAACTCATTAGACTCACTCCCTATTTATAGAAGTTGGGTCTAGGATCATTCCTTATCAGATAAGGTCTCAAAAATTTGAAACAAAATCAAATTCAGGTCAATATCGAATAAGATACGCGTAAAAAGACGTGAAAATGCATGATTTTTAATTCGCGCATAGGCAAGACGATCTGCCTGATTGGCAGGCCGAACTGCCGAAATAAAAATCACGCGAATATTTTATTTTCCACCCGAGATTCTATAGGATAAAGTCTCAGCTTTAATTCAAATAACCCAATAGAGAAGTTATCTAATTAAATCAACTTTATCTAGATAATCTCTAAGAAAATAAATAGATTCCTAATAATTCTACAAGTTTATCTTGATTTATTTTATCCAAAATTAAATCAACTGATAAACAGACAAGAATTATCTGACCCCAATAATTTAACAAGTTTATCTTGAATTAATTTTATTCACAAAATTAATTCAACCGACAAACAGACATGAATTATTTGATTCTTCTAGATTTTCAACCAATCTAATAAATTGACATAAGTCACCAATTATTGTAAAAGCACGCCGTATCGTTATAGGATTTTGTGAGCTAGCAAAGGGGACCAAATGGACCTATATAGTTCAAGCTCCCGATAATTATGAAACCCAATATCCCAGATATACATTTCATAATTATCAACTCCAACGCTATTCCACTAAAAGCTTGGAGCTGCACTCTCGAAATCTATAGAATTACGAAGCTCGTATAGCTAAGTCTCCATGACATATCATAGTGTATCGTATCCCCATAGGATTATCCATAATCGGCTTAAGGACAAGTTCTGTCTTACCTTCCCGATTATTTTTATCTTACGTTCCATTATCTCACCATTGGAAAACTTACCATCCAAAGACAGTATACCATTCGGTTACACCTATGTATCCAAATGGTTGAGCGCTCCAGTTTTCCAATTACAGGATAACGCATATAAGAGGATATCACTACTCCTAAAGAGGAGCTATGGATTCCATATCTATGAATAACAGGTCT
>CAMOHE010041996.1:0-32227 GCA_946598075.1 Artocarpus hirsutus
GACTCTTGAGGTTGAGATGTCTGAAACCTTCCTTGTGCACTACATCCTTAACACTCTCCCACAATAATATGGACCTTTCAAAATATCCTACAACACACATAAGGATAAGTGGTCCATCAATGAATTAATGACCATGTGTGTTCAGGAAGAAGGAAGGCTTTTTATGGAAGCAGGAGAGAGTGTGCATCTGGCAACTCAAAGGAAGAATAAGGGGCAAGCCAAGAATGAGGGAAAAGGCAAGCTGCCTGCACTAGCTGATATCAAGAAGGAATCCAGGTGCTTCTTTTGCAAAAAGAAGGGGCACATAAAGAAAGATTGTCCTAAATATCAGAAATGACTTGATAAAAAAGGTACTCAATTCTCACTTGTTTGTTATGAATCTAATATGGTTGATGTTGGGCATAACACATGGTGGATTGATTCTGGTTCTACAATCCATGTCACTAATTCCTTGTAGGGGTTGCAAAACCTAAGGGAGCCAGTGGGAAGTGAGCTGTACATCTATTCAAGCAACAAGATGCGCTCACATGTAGAAGCAATCGAAACATGCAGTTTAGTTTTGAGTAGTGGTTTTGTTTTAAAATTGGAAAAGACATTTTATATTCCTAGTTTTTCTAGGAATTTAATTTCAGTTTCAAGGCTTGTACCGTTGGGTTTTTCCTTTGATTTTTCAGACACTATATTTAGTTTGTTTTATAGATCTGAACTTATTAAAAATGGTATATTGTCAAATGGTCTTTTCAAAATTAATTTACAAAATGAAACTTCTTATACTTCTATGCATGTTCATGATAATGTTGGCGTTAAGAGATGTGTTATGAATGAAGAATCCTCTAAGTTGTGGCACCGTAAATTGGGTCATATCTCTATTGAGAGAATAAAGAGATTAGTGAATGATGGGATACTTAGTACTCTAGATTTTACTGAATTTGATACATGTGTGGACTGCATAAAGGGAAAGCAGACCAATATGTCAAAGAAAGGTGCCAAGAGGAGTTCAGACATATTAGAGATTATACATACAGATATTTGTAGTCCAGACATAGATGCGCATGGTCAAAAGTATTTCATTACTTTTATTGATGATTACTCACGATATATGTATCTCTACTTGCTTCATAACAAAAATGAAGCTATAGATGCCTTTATGGTGTTTAAGGCTGAAGTAGAGAAATAATGTAGTAAGCAAATACAGATAGTGAGATCTGATAGAAGTGGTGAATACTATGGTAGATACACCAAAGATGGACAAGCGCCTGGTCCATTTGCGAAGTTTCTTCAAGAACATAGGATAGTTGCCCAGTACACTATGCCTGGTTCTCCAGACCAGAATGGTGTGGCAGAAAGAAGAAACCGAACATTGTTGGATATGGTGCGGAGTATGCTTAGCAGCTCCAAGATTCCTAACTCTTTGTGGATTGAAGCTCTCAAGACGGCTGCGTATATATTAAACCAAGTTCCAACCAAGGCTGTCTCAAAGACACCTTTTGAGTTATGGAAAGGTTAGAAACCGAGTTTGCGACATATACATGTTTGGGGATGCCCGTCTGAAGTGAGAGTCTATAATCCACAAGAAAAGAAGCTAGACCCAAGGACCATAAATGGGTATTTCGTTGGTTATGCTGAACGATCTAAGGGATACAGATTTTATTGTCCATCACATACTACTAGGTTTGTGGAATTAAGAAATGCAAAATTTCTTGAGAATGACTTGATCAGTGGGAGCAATCGATCTTGGAACATCGTTCCAGAGAAAGATCATACAGATGCTCAGCCTTCCACTTCATGTGATGAAGTGATTGTTATACACAACATGCCTATAGTTCAAACGGGTGTTGAACAACAACCAGTCATTCAAGTTCCACAGACTGTTGATCAAGAAGCAGTAGATCCAGCTGAACAACAGATACAAGAATCTGTTGAACAGCCAGTTGATCAACATGCTCCTCAAGAGAATGTTGAACCAGCATTAAGGAGATCTACTAGAATAAGGCGATTAACTATGCCTAGTGACTATATGTGTATCTACAGGAGTCTAACTACAACATAGAAGCTGAAAATGATCTAGAAACGTTTTCACAAGCCATGAGTTGTAAGGAATCTAACTTGTGGTATGATGCCATGAAAGAAGAGATGAACTCTATGTCATCTAATGGGGTCTGGGATCTTGTCAAGTTGCCTGATAGTGTAAAAGCCATTGGATGCAAATGGGTCTTCAAAACAAAGAAAGACTCATTAGGCAAGATTGAAAGATATAAGGCAAGACTCGTTGCTAAAGGATTCACTCAAAGGGAGGGTATAGATTACACGGAGACTTTTTCTCCTGTATCCAAAAAAGACTCCCTTCGTGTGATTATGGCATTAGTGGCTTATTTTGATTTTGAGCTACATCAGATGGATGTGAAAACGGCATTCCTTAATGGTGATCTAGAGGAAAAGGTTTACATGAAACAACCTGAAGGATTCTCCTCTAGTTATGGTGAGCAATTGGTATGCAAACTCAAGAAATCCATATATGGTTTGAAACAGGCCTCCCGCCAATGGTATTTAAAATTCCACAATGTCATCACTTCATTTAGTTTTGAAGAGAACATCATGGATCAATGCATATACCAGAAGGTCAGTGGGAGCAAGATTTGTTTCCTTGTTTTATATGTGGATGATATCCGTCTTGTTATCAATGATAAGGGGTTTCTATATGAGGTGAAACAATTCCTTTCTAAGAACTTTGATATGAAGGATATGGGTGGGGTATCTTATGTTATTGGCATTAAGATCCATAGGGATAGATCTCGATATATTTTGGGACTATCGCAGGAAACCTATATCAATAAAGTCTTAGACAAATTTTGGATGAAAGATTGTTCACCAAGTGTAGCACCCATTGTGAAGGGTGATAAGTTCAATCTGAACCAATGCCCAAGGAATGATTTCGAGAAAAATCAAATGAACAACGTTCCTTATGCTTCAGCTGTTGGAAGCCTTATGTATGCTCAGGTCTGCACAAGACCTGACATTGCATTTGCTGTAGGAATGTTGGGTAGATATCAGAGTAACCCAAGCATTGACCACTGGAAGGCTGCAAAGAAGGTGATGAGGTACCTTCAAGGCACAAAGGATTACATGCTTATGTATAGGCGAACTGACAATCTAGAAGTGATTGGCTACTCCGATTCAGACTTTGCTGGCTGTGTTGATTCGAGAAAATCAACTTCTGGTTATATTTTCATGCTAGCTGGAGAAGCTATATCTTGGAGAAGTGGAAAGCAAACGTTGGTTGCTACTTCCACAATAGAGGCAGAGTTCGTTTCATGTTTTGAGGCTACTTTGCATGGTGTATGGTTGAAGAGTTTCATGTTAGGTCTTAGAATTATAGATTCTGTGTCTAGGCCATTAAGAATATATTATGACAATTCAGCTGCTATCTTTATGGTTAAGAATAATAAGAGTGGCAGTCGAAATAAACACATCGACATTAAGTACTTAGCCATAAGGAACACGTTAAGGAAAATAAAGTGGTCATAGAGCATATAAGCACTGAATTGATGATCGCAGATCCTTTGACAAAAGGAATGCCACCAAAGTCATTTAAGGATCATGTAGTTCAGATGGGACTTGGTTCCATAATGTAATTTGTTTGTACATACAATTTACAGTCTGAATGAAACTCTTATTCAGTTGTGATGTTTTCTCATATTTGATTTGGGCATAAAGTTATTGGAGGAAATTCACATTTAGTAGGACCAAGAATAAACATTGGGTTTATTCATAAAGTTAAGTTACCATATAAGGAATAAAGTTTGGAAAACAATACATAGTAATACTTGGAAGATAATACTCACAATAAGAGGAACTATCGTCATGATTCATGTATTTGTTTCCTTAAAAGTTTGGGATTAATGAATATAAGGTTAAATATGGAGACCAAGTGGGAGAATGTAACTGTTACATTGAGCGTTTCAACGGTTTCAACATTGAAACCAATTTATTTTTGTAACAATTATGATTAGTGGTCTCATATTCATTTCTCATTAAACCAATCTGGGTAACTGATTGGTTGAAGCAGTATAAGAAATCCTTGATGGAAGGATTTTGTAGCAGGAAAAAAATATAACACAGTTTGGTCCCTATCACTATTCTCTCTATTCAGTCTATTACACACCATCGCGTTTGAGTGTCTGAGTGATAGAAGCATCCAAAACTGGTGGTGCATCGTAAAACAACAGCAACAACTGCATAGTGCAATGGCCGGAGATAAACGAATTTTCATGCTTCCTTTTTTATTTTGTTATGCATATTATTTTTTGCATGATAGAATCGAATTTAAAGCTCTCAAGATAAGCAAAAAGATGATGGCGGAGCTGGGGTCAAGGATTTGATTGAGAAGGATGTAGAATTTGATGAAGAGAATGCAACAAAAGAAAGAAGATGTAGCCGAAGAAGACGGCGGTAAAGCAGATTTGGGTGGTGATTCCATCTTTGAAGATATTCCTTTTGGATCATATTGAGCAAGTGATTGACTCTACTATTCGTGATTTTGCCGAACAAGATGTGGTTGATCAATCACCTACACATTTGGCCAGTCAAGATGTTGTGGATAACGCCGAGGAACGACAAGATATTGACATTCCGGAAGAAGTTTTTGGTAAAGAAGCTGATGAGAAGATCGATGAAAGAGAAGACGTTGACTGTCATGAGGAAGTTCTTGTTAAAGAAGTCAAGGAGAAGATTGAAGCTGATAGTGATAATAAGGATTCTGTATGCTCTTTAGTAATTTTCTTTAGCTTTTTTGTTTTTATTTTTTATTTAACAGTATTTTCTGTAGTTTGTAATTAAGTTATTTATTTTTTTAAGATCATGGTGTGGAGGATAATTTTAATTCTGAAAACCAGCAACTCGTCATTTACGATGAAGTTTTTGCTATGTCTCGGAAAGCTTTTCAGGGACCATCTGAAAGATGTCTTGGGAGTATTGATTTTTTTTTTTTTTAATTTTTGCCTATTTTCTGTGAAAATTGATGCTGAACCTTGCTAAGGATGCAGCTAGCTTTTATGAGTGGTTTTATAGGGGTCATAAGCCTAAGAACAAGTATGATGTTAAACTCTTTGTTTGTTTTTTTTTTCTTTTTTCTTTTTTTTTTTCTTGTTTTAATTTTCATTTTCTTTGTGGCAGGATAAAGAAATAGGCAAAGGTTTTCGATATTATTGGGAAATAATTTTAGTTTCGATAAAGTTGACATAATTTCCAACAAATATTGGCTTTATGAATTGGTTACTCCTCTTAAGTGGCTTTCTAACTTTATATGTGTTTTTTTCTTTCTTTTTTCTATTTTTTTAATTGATATTTATAAATGATAATATCACAGCAACAGTTTTGAAAAAATATTTGCAAGTATTGCAGTTAAAATTTCCAATAAAAAATACTTTAGAATCTGGCAGGTTCTTATTTGTAACTTGACAAATTCTAAAGTTTAATTGTTATATCCTTACAGGTTATTTATATGAATTTCTCAGTTACGTAGATATATATATTTTTTATCATGTTAGGTTTTTTTAAACAGATTATTTGATATTCTATTTGTTGTAGTGATGTCGTTACGAGTTAGTTGAGGAAGAAGATTCGTGTTTATTAAAAAAAAAAAGGTGTACTCAAAGTGTATGATTCTCGACAGCCACTTTGAGTCAAGGATTAGGGGCAGAATTTGATTTTTAGTTCAATCTGTTTTACAAGACTACTTATTAGGGTCCTACATGTTCTACACTGTACCATTTGTTGAAGTGGGTGAACTCTTCGTCCCGGTGTTTGCTAAGCAGGAAAATCATTGGGTGTTGGCTGTTGTGGAATTTTGGTCTCACTAAATTGCAATCTATGATTGGAATGGTAGTAAGAAGAGTAGAAAGGTAGTAAAAGGCACAGTAATACTCTTAGCCACCGTGCTTCCACATTTGCTAAACTTGGTTAGTTTTTTCTTGAGGCACGTCCCAACAATTCTTCTATAAGTCAATATAATGAGCTTGATTCTTTTGATATCAACTTTGCTCCCTGTCCTCAACAACAAAACGGGTTAGTTAGTTTTCTTCTTCTTTTTAGTTTTGGAATTTTCGAGGTTTTTTAGTCAATTTTATGAAATTGAGTAGGAAATTGAGTAGGTTTTAAGTTGAAACCGATAAATTTTTTAGTTAATTTTCTAAAATTTATTAGGTTCTAAATTGAAACTTGTCAGTTTCCAAATATGAACTTGGTTAGTTTCAAATATATAAATTGTCATTATCTGATAGGTTTTAAGTTAAAATCTATCGTATTCTAAAAAAGTTAAAAAAATTGCTATATTTAATATTCAAACAGTATTTATCTTATTATTAAGTGAGCAATTAGACCAGGTTCAAGTATTACATTTTGTTTTAACTTGTAATATTACAAGTATTACGTTTGTTATGGTTTGGTCAATTTCAAAGATTGTTTTTGTTTCTTTCTTTATGCAGTAGGGACTATGGTATGTTTGTGCTTAAGTTCATTGAGTGCGTTATGGAAGATGAGGATCTGTATTTGTTGGAAGAGAAAGGCATGGATTTCTACCGTCGCAAGATGGCTATTGAACTCTTCAACCATGCTTGGCGAAAGATTGAGTTTCAGTACTTGAGTGATGATAATAGGTGTGCAAAATGCAAAAGGTAGCCCCATGACTGTGATGCACACGAGTTTATAGATGTTTCAAATTGGACATATTAGTTTTTAGTATCCGGTCTTTCTTGTCTTTGGTTGTTGTTTATTCTGTTTTGCAATTTTTATATAATATTGAATTAATTGTTCGTATATATATTTATATATATTTTTGTTCAAGTGTCGGTATGTTCTCATGATACTTTAGTTCTTTTTTTGGTTTGTCAGTAATTTGCTTGCTATTTACAGATGCAAAATATAATAATGGGAAATCTAAATGAGAGATGAAGAAGAATTTGCATATACGTTGGTTGTTGACTTTTTTGTGTTAGTGGTGTGGTTAATGAGTGATGTAAAAAAAAAAAAAAAAAAAAGAAAAGTATTTTGGTCTTTGTATTTTCTCTTCTTTTTTTTTCATTTCACATTCTCTTGTGTATATATTTTCTCAATTGATTTTTCTATGTTATTAAAACCAACTTTTTTTCCTTTTCAATTTATTTTAATTTTTGTTTCTAGTATAAGATTAATGTTTATTTCAGCTTTCAATAATATTGTACTAGATGATCTTTTTAACTAGAAATGTGAATAAATCAGGATTTGTTTTGAAATCTATTGGATTCCAAGTTGAAATTTGACAGTTTATATGTTGAAGTGCATTATTTTCTACCTTTTGGCAAATCGGTTTTTTCCTCTTTTTTCGTAAATTGTTTTGCATGATTTTAATAACTAATAATTCATTTTATTTGTAATTTTATATATATTGACAAAATAGATCTTACAGATATTTATTTATTTGTTTAATGATTTTAATGATCATTAATTTATTTTTGTTCATTTTTTAGTTATGGTATGTTTTTTAATTTAGAAGAAGAGTACATTTTTGTAAATTGGAATTTACTATCTTTTTTTTTTTTGGAAGCTGCCAAATTCCAAGTTGAAAATGTAAGCTTTTTTATCCATTTTTTGGAACCTTGTAGGTTCCAAGTTGAAAACTGATGGGTTCTATATACATTATCTGTCAAATTGTTAAGTTATTATATTCGAAATCTGTAAGATTTCAATTAAGAACCTGACAGGTTTCAAATAGATAATTAACCTATAAGTTAAGTCATCTTGATTAGAACAAACAAATATCCTAAAAGCCTCTCATTTTATTTAGAATCTGCAAGGTTCTAAGCAAGGGCCTGTCAGGTTCTAAAATTCAATTTGTCTCAAATAACAACTAGTACGTTTGAAAAGTAAATTCAATCTATGATTTGCGTATGAAAAAGTGAACAATTAGAGTAAGTTAACAAAATAGTAGCAATTATGATCTTGAACTATGAAACAATTAGAAGTATTTCTGGTTTAAAGGCATAATAAATTTCCATGTCTTTTTGTTGTGTCTTACACCTCCACACCTACTGCATCCAGTTTTTATTTTATTTCCCTCTTCTGCGGACAAAATTCTTTTGGACTTTGGTCTCCTCGATGGAAGCTTTGTCAATGGCGACAATACTTTGATTTGCTTCATGTCTTCTAGAATTACCCATGTTGATGGGCCTCCAAGTGGTTGAATCGTAGCTTCGTATGTCTTCAGAAGGGCCTCCTTTGTATGGTAATAGGAATAATACTTGTAGATCCCCAAGTGCTAGCTACCAAGGCATGTACTGATGCTAGCTTGTCATGGTCAAATTGACGGCAAATGTATGTCATTTTCTTCAAGTTCACCACTCATTTTTTGTTGTTTGAGTCATAAACTAGGAAGATGTCGATGTTTGCTGCCTTGGCCTAGAGAAAAATTGTTACATTCATCAAATAGAAGAATAGTAATGTATTATAATCTACCAATTTTTATGTTCCTTCTTTGGAACCTACAAGATTCTAAGTATAAAATTTGTTAGGTTTTGTACTTCTTCTTTGGAATCTGTTAGGTTCCAACCTGAAACTTGTAAGATTCCAAGTACAGAACCTAACTAATAACAACTTGAACATTTACATTCCAAACTGTATTTCACATGCACACAAAATTTCATATTTCATTTCATAAATGAAATTGTGAATTTCATATTATTATTTAGATACATTAAAAATGCATTTTTACCGTCAGTGTTGAAGAGATTTGAAAGAGTTCTGCAACTCCTTCTCTATTTTATTCGCTAGCTCAGTGAATGTTTCTTGTGCCTTTAATCTTTTTCATAAAACCATTCTTGTATGAGGGATCGCAACCATTCTAGCAATGCGGCCACCGGCATGTCTTTAGCCTCCTTGTCTTTGGTATTTATTGATTCTGCCAAGTTCGATGTCATTATCCTATATCTTGAAGTTGGATGGTATGCTCTTTGCCCATTTCTTAAGACTTACTTGCTCCAAGTATGGTCAAATCAGCTTGCTCATATTATCTATGTGAGTCATGTGAAATTCAAATGTTTCCTTGTCATATGCCATCCATGCTCCTTTGAAAATTTGTGCTATTACTTTAGAACTTTGGGGTATTTCGTCTTGATGTTTTGACCAAGATGGTAGTTGCAATATCCAAGATTTGCTTTTGTATAGAATTTTGCCGCTGTCTTGTGTATGCTACGATGCCTACAACATAATCCATATTTTCTCTTTCTCGGGATATGATAAGATTAGCATGCTAAAGAAGTAGTCCCATGAGTTGTCATCTTCGGCATCGCCAATACCAAATGCCAACGGGAAAACTTGGTAGTTGGCGTCTGGTGCATAGGCCGTGATCGATGTTCCGCCATACTTGCACTTTAAGAATGTTCCATCAATCACAATAATCGGCCTACAGCGTGCCCATCCTTGTATCGATGTGACATGAACATTTAGAGGGACCTGTTTTTAACGTCACAAATAATGTTGGTCATGGATCCTAGATTTGTGTTCTCCAACATATGCAAAAAAGCTAGTATTTTGAAATATGATTTACTCAGGACGCCTCTAACAATATCTAATGCAATCTTTCTAAACCTCCAAGTATTTTGGTAGCTCACATCAACGCTTGTTTTAGAACATTTTATTGTTTTAGAACATTTTAAATTTGTGATTGATAAAAGAAATTAACATTTATGCATTGGAATGAGATACTCATGATTAAAGATGAATTGGTTTCTATAAGGTTACAATTTATGAAATCTTTCAGGTTATCTTTTCTTATGGAATCTCAAAAAACTCTATTATTTCCTAAACTTGAAAGAGTTTTAAATAGGTAGCGGTTTCCATGTTGGAATTTGCTAAGTTCTAAGTTGGAATTTGAAGGGTTCCTAAATATCAATTTCTTAGTGTTCTTGAAATCTTCCAAGTTCCAAATTGGAACTTGACTGGTTCCAAAAACATATGAGAGAAAAAAATTAACAAATTTTTATCAAGGAACCTAGTTTATAATCAAATCACAATCAAACTAGATGTGTGTATAAATGATAGAACCTTTTAGATTTCAAGTTATATTAAAAAGAAGAAAGGAAGGAAGCATTTACCATAATCATCCTTCATGTCTCGTATGATGCTATTGGGTGTGTATGTAGTTTGTCCTTAATTTTTGTATTTCCTCTTGATGTGATCACTAATAACTTGGTTCCTACATTGTTTGTGGTCTGGTTGTAGGAGATCTAGAGAGTAGATGTATATATTGTTGTGAACCGTCACTTGAAACATCTTGGTCTTGTAACATTTTGAAGCTCTAATCCACCATTTGTATCTGTCATCTACATAGCCCATTATTATTTTTAATTTGTCTGATTTTTGACTTGTACCGGTACGTTTCCTTCATTGTGTTCAATGCAATGCATCTCTTCAATAAGGTTTGGTTGACATAAAAGTTGCCACACTTTGTTTCGTCCATTACTGGGACAATCTCTATTGAATCTTCCATAATTTACTTCATCTTTTTTTTTCTTCCTTTTAGGGATAAGCTTGCTGTCAACTTTTACATTTGTAGATTGTTCCCTATCATATTCCTACGTGGCTTCACTAATATCCATTTATGAGGGGTTTGTAGTATGACTTCCAACTAATGTTTTCCACCATATCTGGAGTTTTGTTCGTTGGTGAAACATGGTTGCTGCCTTCATTTGAAAAGATGAGTGGTGTTGTTTCCACAGTTACACATAAGGAGAAGCGTGTGACATCTTCCTTCTTCTTTAAAGCCAAATAAAATTGACATCCATGTCATTTTATCGGAATTGCTGAGTGGTGCTTCAATCATTTGGTACTCCATCTTGATTTCATTATCCTCTTTATTGAAGCTCAAATGATTTTTAACTATATCAAGAAATTTGTTGTATTAAGTGGCCATAGGAACTAGTATTTCGGTTGTTTTGTAGTACATGCAGATGTTTTTTGTTCCATATTCCATCATAATTGATGAAAAAATTTAGTCTTTCCATTTGTTGAAAATAAAAAAGCAAGAAAAGGAATTACATTCAATGCACTTCATTAGAACCTTACAGATTCCAACATTTGAAACTTACTGGTTCTAAAGACAAATCATACACAAACATCTTATTTTTATTGAAACCTGCAAATTTCCAACATTGCAACCTGCATGTTTTCAAAAGCAAATCACACACAAAAACATCTCATTTTTATTGAAACCTTACATATTTCAACATTTGAAACTTGCTGGTTCCAAAGACAAATCACACAGACAAACATCTTATTTTTATTGGAACCTACAAGTTTTCAACATTGGAACCTACATGTTTTCAAAAGCAAATCGCACACAAAAACATCTTATTTTTATTGGAACCTTACAGATTCCAACTTTTGAAACTTGTTGGTTTTAAAGACAAATCACACAGCCAAACATCTTATTTTTGTTGTAACCTGTAAGTTTCCAACAGTAGAACCTGCATGTTTTCAAGGCCAAATCACACAGACAAATATCTCATTTTTATTAGAACCTGCAAATTTCCAATATTGGGATCTGCATGTTTTCAAAACCAAATCACACACAAAACATCTCATTTTTTATTAGAACCTGCATGTTTCCAATGTTGTAACCTGCATGTTTTCAAAGCCAAATTACTCACATAGGCATCTCATTTAATTGGAACTTACAATTCCCAACATTAGAACTTGCAGGTTTTCAAAATCAAATCACTCACACAAGCATCTCATTCAATTTAAACCTGACATGGAAACTTGAAGGTTTCAAAATCAAGTCACAAACACAGGCATTTCATTTTTATTAGAATCTGGTTCCGAAATTTGGAATCAAATATCTCATTTCTTGTTTGAACAATTTGTGCAAAATTTCATTTGATAAGATCTCTAATCGGAATTTGTTTTTTAAATTTTAAAAGAACTATTTCAGAATTGAATTAAGCCTGATGAGATCGGAACCTGTTC
The DNA here is from genome assembly GCA_946598075.1 of Artocarpus hirsutus. NCBI lineage: Eukaryota > Viridiplantae > Streptophyta > Magnoliopsida > Rosales > Moraceae > Artocarpus > Artocarpus hirsutus. The sequence goes on from CAMOHE010041996.1 coordinate 11,998, forward strand.
CCATTGTGCTGATGTTGCCGTCGACATTTGTGGTGAGCTATGGAGATCATTGGAAATAGATGGAGATCGGAACTGAGTTCAATTTTTTGTAACCCATTGCCGTTGCCGTCGTAGTCGTAGTCTTGTTTTCAAGTTCGGTTTCGGTTGCCGTCACGCTTCGAAGTCACAGTGTCGAAATCGTAGTCTCGATCTCAATTTGGTTGCGGTCGGTGGTGGTTGCGGAGTTGCAGTCCTGTTTTCGAAGTTTGGTTTCAGTTGCCGTCGCCATGCCGTCGAAGTCGGAGTCATCGAAATTGCAATCTCGATCTTGATCTGGTCGCCGTCGATGGTGGTTGTCATTGAACGGATTTGGAGCTTAGTTTTTTGAGCAGTGGAAAACAAATGAGCTCTGGGAAAGAAATGAACGTTTATTAAGGGTATTTTTGTCCTTTAGCACATCGATGTGTTTCAATAAAGGATTACTTTTGATAAATTGACCCTTCGAGGACCATGGTTGGGTGTTTGGGGCATCAAAGTTTTTTTCCTCTTTTACAAGTAAGCTAGATAAAAAGTCGGTCATTTATGAAGTGTATTCATCAAGTTATAAGTTGGTTGCCATTAGGACAGCGCGGGCCACGAGGGAACTAGAAAACGCAACGTATGCGATTGGCCTGAAGAAGGCGCGGGCGCATGACACGCAAGCCACAACGGAGACGAACTGTCGGTGGTGGCGTGGCGCACCTGAATTTGCCTGCGTTCGGCTCCTCCTCCGATTGTTCTTAGAGAGATAAAGAGAGAGAGATGTGGGTGTTCTACCTGATCTCGCTGCCATTGACGGTGGGCATGGTGATTTTGACTCTCAGGTACTTCGCCGGACCTGAGGTTCCTCGCTACGTCTTCCTCACCGTCGGATATACCTGGTTCTGCTCCCTCTCCATCATCATCCTCGTCCCTGCCGATATCTGGACCGTACGCCTTCAATTTTTATTTATTTATTTATTTGTTTTTTCGTTTTGCCCAAGTAGGTCGGCATTTCCAAATGCTCAACGCCGAATTAGGTGTATTCCTTGTGAAATCAATTCAGTTTCGGGTGATTATGGATCTAATTACGTATTTTGGTAAATTTCCGTTTTGATTCGAATTGATTTTATAGTTGCAAATGGTGGTTTGATTTTACTGTTTGCAAATTTTTCTTTTTGGGGCATGAGCTATAATTCGTTGCACAGCTTTCATTTGAGCTGAATTTGCGGTGTTAAGATATACGTTTTTTTTTTAAAATACATTTTAGATTGGGATTTTGCATAAGTTCGCGTATTGATCGGGTGATAGCATCGGATTGTAATTGGGATTTTTTTTTTTCTTGACGGATTGAATTCGAATTTTATGACAATATTGAGTAACTTTAACATTTTTTCAAGAGTTATAGATGAAGATGATTGTGAGTTTCGGTTTTCCGCAATAGTTTTGTCAAGAAACGCTTGGCTAATCTTCTTAAAATCCTTTGTTGTGTTGTCATAACGTCAAGTTGTAGAGAAAGTTAAAAGCTTTTTTATACATGCACTTTTTAGCAGTTGGTTTTTGCATCCTCATGTTTAAGATGTCATACCAATGTGAAATTCAAACCAAAGAAAATCAAGCTGAGGATTATTGCTTTTGCATAGTTAAATCAAATTGATATTGCCGTTTAGCCATATCGATTCTGTTCTATGGGTGTAACATCTCTTTTGTTGTTCTCATGCGCTAGTTTACGTGTGTTGATGCTGTTATATGGTTGTAACATGTCTTTCATTCTTTTTACGTGGCTGTGCTTATCAATTGTCATAGTGAGAAACACGTTGCTCTACCTTTTTAGTTGGCCTGAGTTGGTATTAATTTCTTTCCCCTTCATTGTTCCATGGAAGTGTGTTGTTTTCGATTCTTCTGAAGTGCAATTGAAGAAACTTTCTATTCTTAAGCTATATTTGGAAGGAAGCAATGATTCATTGAGGCGTGTGTTTCCTGTTGTTCATTTGCTTTTAGTTGTATAACTTATTCTTTTATCGTGTACAGACCATACATGGGATATGGAATGGAGGCATCTCTTTCTTTTGGAGCTGGTCATATTGGAGTACATTTTTACTAACTTGGTATGCGTGTGAACTTAGACACCTTTTACCAACCTTACTATTGGTCTATGCATACAAGTGACAAAGCTTAAATTGGATGGCAAACGCTTGAGATCTTAGTCATTTTTCTTGTTACTCTGTATCATACAGGGTTAATATATCAGAAATATTATTTGGTCCATGGGCTCATATGGTAAAGCTTGATGATATTGGTTATAAACTCCATTCCTTTTTTTTTTTTTTTTTGTTATAATATACATCCTTTCATTAACAAAAGTATATTACAGGACAGGAGAACAAGAAGTCCACTAAAAGACTGGAAAGACAATAAGAAAATGACGGACACAATTCAGAAATAAAGCAAAAGAAAATAATAATAATAACCGAAGTACTAATCACCACTACTGCCCCATTACATCCTTCCAATTTACCCAATATTGGAAAGACAAAAAGAAAACGACCGAAAGACAATTCAATAATAAAGCAGAAAAGAAACAACAAAAGGAAGTAAAGATAACCAGTTCACCACTACTATCCCATTACATCTGTCTAATTAAGAACTATCAATGAGAGCTCCATTTGATTTGATTCTGCTACTACTATAAATTTCTTTGATTTTTTTTTTTTCACATAATTGTTATAAATATGTATGATGTTTTTATGATGCCATTAGCTTAAGCATGCTTGCGAAAAAAATGCATTCCCTCTTGCAGAATATTGTAAGAGTTTAGGCAGAGCTGCAGAGGTTATTTGTAAACATCGTTTAAAGTCTACTTTCTTCAATTACAAGAACAAAAAGATAGCGTCAAATTAATAGTAGGAACTCTCTCTTTTTGGCAGAGATTAGGAGGAATTCTCTTATCTTTGTTGCTGGAAATGATTGTTTCTTGACATGTTTTAAATTCTGTAGCAGCTTATTGTTGCACATTTTCTCTTACACTGAATCCTTTTTTCCAAGCAGGGCTGTGGTGCCTCTTATTCAGGGCTTTGAAGACGCTGGAGACTTCACTGTAACAGAGAGATTGAAGACCAGTGTCCATGTTAATCTAGTCTTCTATCTAATTGTTGGATCGATTGGCCTTTTTGGACTTATTCTCCTCATTATGATGCACAAGACTTGGTTTATAGCTCACCTTTCTAATAGTCATGTGTCAGCTTCTTTGCTAATTGAGTTATTATTCTTATTTCTTTGTGTTTTTAAATTATATAAACAGGAGTGGAAGTGTTTTGGGTTTTGCCATGGCCTGCTCAAATACTTTTGGACTTGTTACCGGCGCATTTCTTCTTGGCTTTGGTTTGAGTGAAATTCCCAAGAGTATTTGGAGAAATGCAGATTGGACCACAAGACAGAAAGTTCTTTCCCATAAAATTGCTAAAATGGCGGTGAAGCTTGATGATGCTCATCAAGAACTTTCAAATGCTATTGTGGTATTTTTTTTTGTCTCATTTGCAAAATTTTTTTTCTTTTTTAGTTTATTTTGTTTTTTGCTTTTTGTCTTTGTCTTTGTTTTTGTTTTTGTTTTTATTTTTTGTTTTTTTGTTTTTATTTTTTTCACCTCTTTGTGAAGTTAGTATGTATAAGTTGTTTTATGCGTACAGCTTCTGTAATCAGACTTGTAGGTTTTAGTGTACAACTTTTACAGTTAAGTTTCTAGACTGGTTTTGTTTGTCGTACCTTTTTTTGTTGATCTCTGACATAAGGCCTTGAGCTTTCTCGTCATCTTATTATGCTACGCATGTTACATCCATTTGAAGTGGGACCAAGTTTGCAGCATTTTCTAGTTAAATGAGAGGTCATATGAAATTTTGTACATATTAGTCAATATAGAATGCTTATTACCATGGAAAAGATGCAATTTGTTGTGAGATATCTTCAACTAACTCATCTTCAGAGCACTATGCCGATTTTTGAGAAAAATTATCAAATTATTATTGTTCTTTTCGGAAAATGACCTTTCAGTCAAAGGGACAAAACAATCTTTAACATGTTCTTTTTATAGGACGGATAAAGTAGCTGTTGCGGTGTGATTATGTATAGTTGCGTTTCATGTAACTCTTTTTTGCAGCATCCATTTCCTTAAATCTTAAAGATGTTCTTGAATAGGTCGCTCAAGCAACATCGAATCAGATGTCAAAGCGTGATCCTTTGAGGCCCTACATGGATGTTATTGATAATATGTTAACTCAAATGGTATTTATTCAGTGTTGTTTAGTTTTGTTTTATAGTTCTATTAAAGTTCTCTTTATAACATGTTGAATATGATCCGTCCCAGTTCAGGGAAGACCCATCCTTCAAACCACAAGGTGGCCGACTTGGAGAAAATGACATGGACTATGACACTGATGAGAAGTCAATGGCGACGCTAAGGCGTCATCTTCGTGGAGCACGAGAAGAGTATTATCGATACAAAAGGTAAGCTGTTATTTATTTATTTATTTACAATTGAACTTCTACAGCGTGTTTACAAATTACATTCTTTTTATTGAGTTGGAATTCTTTCACACTTGCTCTTTCTTTTCCCTTATACAACAATGTTTACCCAAAGCGTAGACATCTCATTATTTGTTATTGAGCTGCCATCTGTGACAGTAGTTTGGAATATAAGAACACTTATTTGGGTTCTTATAAAATAGAAAAGCATTTGTTTGGTCCATCTTCTTGGTTGTCATCCAAAAGACTGCACTCAAAACATCACCTCTTTCTATCAATTTCCTTGGCAGGGGAAGCACTGGACCTGCCTTTGACAGAATGTAGAAAACCAAATTCTTTTTATTTTTGCTGTATTCAAGAAAACGATAATTCCCATTAAGGAGTTACATTATATAGGAATTATTGCAACAACTCTATGCATTTCTCACTCTATTAAAAAGAAGAAGAATGCATTGTTCCAACTTCTACAGCTAAAAGCTAACTGCAAATAGAAATCTAAATGTCTCTTAATAGCTGTCTTGGAAATATCATATTTAAATATGTTCTTTGTACTGTTTTAATAGTTTGTTTTGCATTAAAAAAATAGAGGGAATTGGTAAATATGTCATAAACAATGGACATAATCTAGTTCATCTAGAGTTGAAAAACATAGTTTGGTCTTCTTTAAACATAGGTATAGCGTTGAAGCATAATTTTAGTTCATCTAGAGTTGAAAACCAAGGTTCTTTATCTTTAAAAGAAAAAGAATTTTGGGCATTTGAAAAAAAAATTAAGAATTTTGGTCTTCTTTGGGCTTAGGCTCACACCTAAAGGAGCAAATGCTTTTGAAGAAGAAAATTTTGAGTTGTTTTGGGCTTCATGCCTCAAGGTGCGAACATGCCTTGAGGCATGTGACTGAGTTGATCAAGGCAGAGGCCTTATGTTACACATATGGGGCTTAATTTTCACTGTGAAAACTGAGTTTTTGAACAATGCCAGCTAATGTATCTTTATTGTTCTTGTTTGACAAGTTTGTATTGTTGCATCTGCCTGTTAATTTATAAAGATAATTGCGGAATGTGGCTGTCATACTGACGCTTAGTAATTGGTATATATTATAAATTTATCTCACTGTCCTTTGACTCTTTACTTGCGGTTGTTAACTTCATTATTTCTAATCTTTTCTGCAGCGAGTATACGGCTTATGTTATGAAGGCCCTTGAACTGGAAGACACTGTAAAAAACTTTGAACGGCGCAGTTCAACTGGATGGTGTGCTTTAAGATGCATCCCTGTTTTTGTTTCAGTCTTTATATGTGGATTTTTCTTGATTTAATAAGGCACATGTGTCTCTGTTCAGGAAATATGTTTCAAGCTTTAGACCTACTCGTACTGGAGAATTGGGTTCTTTTATTGATTCTATTGGTAAGTAATCAAATAATCGACTTTCTTCCTTGGCTCCAACTTGGAGGCTTTTTAGTTTAATTTTGATCGCACAACTTTTTTAGTGGCTGAATCTTATGAATAAGGAATTATTCGACACTTTTTCAAAGTAAAAGATTTCTTTTTGCAGAATTTCTTTGGCGCTGCATACTAAGCAAGCAAGTTCAGAAAGCTTTGGCTATCTTACTTGGCATCATGTCAGCTGCCATTCTTTTAGCAGAGGCAACGCTACTTCCAAAATTAGATTTATCTCTTTTTTCAATCCTCATAAACTCTGTTAAAGGGCAAGAAGTTCTTGTACAGGTATGTTCTAATTATTTTTTATACGCTGAGCATATATATATATTTTTTTGCTCCTAATTAGTAATTACTGAACGTGTATCTAAATAGTGGCATTTTGCTCTTTTGTTTCATCAGCCTTTTGGTGAGGTATACTAATGTGCGATGGAGTAAAAAAAATGAGCTGCAGGATGGTCTTACTAAGTAGTGTGGGTGCTGGTTGGTTTGTACGTGGAAATTGTAAATAAGTTGTGGATGGAAATGAGTCAGTCAGTGTTGTATGTGGGTGGGGTCACTTAATATCTCATAGTTTTGCTCTAAATATGTATTAATGGTTGTTACTTATGTTTCTTCGGTTTACCTCGGCTCGAATTGATTAGTTATGCTTTTCCTCAGGTATTTGCTTTTGTTCCTCTGATGTACATGTGCATCTGTACATACTATTCCTTGTTCAAAATTGGAATGTTGATGTTTTACTCACTAACACCAAGGCAAACGAGCTCAGTCAACTTGCTTATGATATGCTCGTAAGTTTTTGCTCATAACTCTATTATACTGACTTGAAGATTGTCTAACTTGTCTTTTATTTAAATGGTACTTACATTCCATTCTTTCTTTGAGCTAGTATGGTTGCTCGGTATGCTCCTCCAATTTCGTATAACTTTCTCAATCTCATTCGTCTTGGTAAAAAGAGGGAGACTATATTTGAGCAGGTAATTCTTCCTTGACTCTGGCAATTACTTTTCTTGCCATTCCAGAAACTGACTTGGTTGTTTCGCAGTGAAAAACAAAATTCCATACCTTTTTTTTTTTTCTTTTTGTTGTGGTGATGCAATATAAGATACTTGAAGTGTTGGATTTTAGTGTGAATTTCATTATAATGTCCTTTTGTGAGAGAGGACGTAGAATGTGCTCCCTTGTTTTTGCTTATCAGCATGTCTTCTCCATGTAAATGAACCCTTCGTGGTAAAATCAGAAAAGTTGACTATAGAATCGTAGAATTGGATTTTGTTTGTCATGGCTGTAGTTCAGTAGAAGGTATATTGCATCTCTCATACGTTTATTTAAGTCAACCCAAGCCTTTGAAGGTTCATGTATTGATTGCAGGAAAATGGTTTCTTCAGGCAATAGTTATTGATTCTCATAGGCTTGGGTATAAACTTTTTCTTTCTTTACTTTTTTTTTTTAATTTTAAAATTAAATTAAGGGGCTCGTACGTGTTCAGACTTCTATTCCTATGTTACGGTAAGATTGTTTTTTCATTTAGAAGAAAAAGGTCTAAAGAAATGTGTCCCACTTATCATGCGTACTTCAAGCCAGCAACCTGTTTAATTCCCGATGTGTCATTTCCCATTCAAAAGGCCTTTTTCTTGTAATATTTAACTGCTCTAGAGTCACCTGACTACTATAACCATTGTTTTTTATATTACTTTTCCCCTGATTTGTTATTAACCATTATATTATTGCTTCTGAATTTGACTGCAGCGAATGGGAAATATTGATCAAGCTGTCCCCTTTTTTGGGAGCGACTTTAACAGAATCTATCCGCTTATTATGGTTATATACACGCTGTTGGTTGCTAGCAATTTCTTTGACCGTGTAATCAACTTTTTTGGAAGCTTGAAGAGATTTAGATTCCAAACGGAGGTTGATGATATGGATGGCTTTGATCCTTCTGGGTTAATTATCCTACAAAAAGGTATTGGATATCGTATCGTAAGTTCCTTTAATATTCATAAATTTCCATTCCACTTGGCTTGAACCATCATGAAAAAAACAATGCACTGTAATCTTATTTTTTCTCAGAAAGATCTTGGCTTGAACAAGGCAGCAAAGTTGGTGAGCATGTGATCCCATTGGCAAGGAATTTCAACAACACAGACATCGAATCTGGCAGCAACAGCACGGTATGTAAACTTTTGTATGACTTGTTTACGGATAGTTGGTTTCGATATCTAGCATCTGTCTCGCACTATCCTAGCTCTTCATTTCCTGGACATACGGGATGCCAACTTAACGATGACCCGTAATGTGTTAACAAATGTGTTTACTACAATGGCTTGGTGTTTGACTTGAAGTGAAATGTTCAGGATACGGTTGCAGTTAAAATGAAGGCAACAACCAGTCTTATCAATGATGGAGTAAAAGGAAGTCCTTCAAAACCTTCAAAAGATGAAAATCATAAATATGGCTTTCATAGGGAAGCCATTAGCAACAAGTATGCTGCCATCAGAGAACAAAGCAAACAAGCGTCAAGCAATACAAAGAAGCCGGTGGAGCAAACTATTGCTTCTGCCAAGGTCTCGCTGCTTGATGTAGAGGAGCAGCCTAGTAATCCAGCAGGAGGGCCTTCTTCTGGTCTGGCATTGAAGTGGGAGTCTATGAAATCTGGTTTTCAAAGTTTCAAGGCGAATTTAGAGAACAAAAAATTTCTCCCTTTGCGCCAAATTCAGGAAACTAAACTTGTCTCCCGTGTTTCTTCATCCGAGTCACTCGATGAGATATTCCAGAGATTGAAACGGCCATCTGCAGATCATGAGAGTTACAGCGATGAGGATGAAGATGGGATGAAGATTAGAAATTCTGGCTTTTCTAGATGATATTTCTACATTTCTATAAAAAGAAATTATTTTGTTACCATGAGATGTCTGAATTTGAGCTTTCAAAAAATGTACAGGTCTGGAGTGAGGGCTGATAATGTTCTTAGGTCTTGAGGAGGGTGCTCAAAACCACGCAGGTTTGCCAGCGACTGGTTAGAGCGACATTGTTGACAAAGAAGTAGAAATAAGACTGGTGTATAATACAGGGAAAAGAAAATAGGGATTATTTTAATTGGGGAATTTTGTAATTTGATTTTTATTGTTGAAACGGTACGTTTTGGTGCTTTCCGTCCCCGGCCTCGTGTCTTTAGAAGACCACAGATGCATTTATCTTGTAATCTCGGTATACGCGATCGAATCTGAATCACGCTAAAAGTCATGTCATTTAGTTTTGAATTTATAGTTAAGCGATTGGAGTTCCTTCTAAAAAGGAACAAGTTGTATCGTTGTCTTTAGTTGAAAAAACCGGTGTTCTTCCCATTTTTCAAATCGACGTTTTACTGGATTACTAGTTTTAACTAGCAGAAAAACCCACGCGTTGTAGCTGGAAATAGTATTGTGTTATACTAAAAATTAGTAATTGTTGCAATGTAAGATTGGTGTGTGTGTGTATATATATATATATATATAATTATTGAGTCAGGATTTATTGGTATGAGGTTATTTTATTAAAATTCTATTAACATGTATATTTATGTAACACTATTAATTTATTAATTTTATTTATGATATATTTACATTTGAAAACTTCAATACTACATATATATATATATATATAACACGTTAACATGTGTCAAAGAATAACTAATTTAAAACAAATGGGCGTAACTCAAATTGCATAAGCCAAATTCAACTCAGAATAATGGGCTCGGTTTATGTTAGTGCAGTCTATTTTTTTACTTGTGTATTTGACACATGTTCAACACATTGTCCTATCACATGTCTACAAGTTCTATTATTATGCTTCGAAGCTTTGATCTTTGAGCTCTTTCTATATTTTTTTTCTTCTCAATTTTTCAAATCCTCTCCCTTCTTGCTAGAATTTTTTCTCGCTAAAATTTAAAGCTTATTCTTTTTTTCTTCTTAGTTTTTCAGTTTTTTTCTCTTGTTTCTTTTCAAGGGCTCAAATCTTATCCACAATCCTTTAACTTTTTTTTTTTTTTCTTCTTTTCTTATTCCTTTCTTTTGTTCCTTTTTTCTTTTCTCTTTTTCTTTGTTTTATGGATTCAAAGTATTATCACTTGAGAAAATATTTTCCATCACTTTCTCAGAAGTTTTTAGATAGAAATATAAGTCTAGAATTACTTGACTATGGATTTTTATATGTTTTGGTATTCCTAGTGATTTGATGATGTTGATTGAAGAAAAAATTCGTTCGAGTGATTTTAATCATAGTGTTGGTCTTCCAGGTATGGATACCAGTTATAGTGCCATAAGAAGAAGAGCTTATGCTATTGAGTCTAAATGTAACAAATATGGGCGACAAATTTGTGAGGGTAAGTGTCGTTTGCTTAGATTTGTGTCAGTAAATAGGGAGAACAAAATTCATGTATGCAAAGATGATATTTCTAAAGAGAACTTAGATGATTTTGAAGCCACTCTTCAGAGTCATCCTAGCAGATATGTTCAAGGTGTAATTTCTAAACTCTGGCCCGAATTTTATGCAGAAAGACAACACCTTAGGAATCTGTAATTTAAAGACCATGTTTGTCAGTTTGTAAGGAAATTAGATGGGGATTAAATTTGTGTCCATAGTTGTTGTTTGAATGTTTCTAGAAAGAAAAGGTGTTTTGTGTTTTTAGCAGTAGTTTGTTTTTAGATTGTTACATTAAGTGTTGAATAATTAGTGTTTTTTTCTTTTAAAAATATTATATTGTCAGATAAATCATATTTTGTACTTAATTTATTTGAAAATTTTGAATCTTATGTAGACATTTCAAGATTTATGCCTTATTTGTGAAATGTTCTACAGTAGTTTGTCGATTTTATTTTATTGTTTATTTTGCCTCTTATATAAGTTTTGTAGATTCAGATTTTCTTTTTTTTCAAAAAGTCTATAGTGCTTTATTTATTTTTTGTTAGATTTTTTTATATTTGTTTGACAATGTCAAAAGTTACAGTTTTATCCCGATTTTCAAAAATTTATCTGATTATGTGTCTTTTTCTAAAATTTTGCAGAGTTGTTTAGTCAATCTTTGAAAAAATTGTCTTGCTTTTGTTACTTGTATGCATCTTGTCTAGATTTATATTTTAGCTTTTATGATCTGATTGTTTGACTTTTTAGTTTTCATACATTTCTATTTTCTTTAAAATCCCATTTAGGACTTAAGGGGTTTAGGTAGAGCGGACTTAAAATAAAAAACCCAAAAAAAAAATACTTATAAAAAAATCATAAAAACAAATATGTTTTCCTTTTATTTATCTAGGAAAATCAAAATTGTCTATGTTTTCTGTGGTTCTAGTTCTAGAAAAGATAAAGTATATTTAGAAGTCACAGAACATTTATGGCAAGTTTTAGCACGCAGAAAGATTAACTTAGTTTATCGAGAAGGTAGCTTAGGGCTAATGGGGGTTGTTTCAACAGCGGCGCAAGCTAATGGTGGTCCAGTGTTGGGGATTATGAATGTATAGAAGCCATGATTAATATAACTGATGCTTTTATAGCTTTACTTTGTGGCATAGGCAGCCTTGTGGAAATGTTTGTAGCTACTATTGGGAAATTGTTGAGTATTCATTTGAAACCATTAGGTCTTTTGAATGTTAATGGTTTTTATGATGGTTTATTGAAGTTTTTAGATCATGCTATGTAAGAGAATTTCATTGAACAAGGGAAGACAAATTTTTGTCACTACTTCAACTACTGAAGAATTGCTGGACAAAATGCATGTTATTTATTGAGAGTTTGACACTGCAACTTTGAAATTGGTTTGGGACAAAGGTAGCAGGAAGCAGTCATTAGATTTGTACCTCCACCGGTGATCTTTTGGTTTTACTTATAGTATGTTCAAAGTTTATGTTTGTGTGCTTTGAATAACTGCTTTTGTCTATGTGATGTTGTTCTTTATTTTATCTTTTGTGTGTTTGTTTATTTGTTTTGTAACATGTTATTCTTAAAACCTTTAGATTCATTAGTTCTAATACGAGGATGGCTGATATTATGGAGTATTTAGTACTCTAAAAATGCATCTTGCTTAGGGTTTGACAATGTATTTAGATCATAAGGTCCAAAGTTTTTTCTTTGTTTTTGAACTTCTACTTGTAATTTTTTTATCAGATATATTTGAAGCGTTTTATTAATTGTGGGTTTTTCCCTTAATAATCATTTTATTAATATTTAATTTAAATAATTGTGGGTTTTAAAAAACACTAATATATTTATCTTTTTTTGTAAACATAGATTTAAAATGCTTTTAAATATAATCAAAGTGGTCATGGAATAAAGAGAGTAGAAAAACTAAGTTTGTAAGAAAGATTTAGAAATGAAATCAAAGTTAAATATAGGCTGAGCTTGACTAATACTTAATTTCAATCACAATAATCATTAATTTATAAAAAGCAAAAAAAAGGGAATTATAGTATAGTAAGATTTAATAAACATTACCATTTATCAATAACATAATAAAATAATATGCTAAAATAAATTTAAAAAAAGAGAGAATAAATATTAACTCCAAGACAAAGATAGAATATATTCAAAATCAAGAACACACATTAATGAATGGTAGAATCTATTAGAAGGTAATATAGATGTTAATGCAATTTTCCATCATAAATAAACACAGAAGAAATTGGATATAAAAAAGATTATTTGATGCGTTGTTTTTTTTTTCTTCCTTTCTGTTAAAATAAACACTTTTGTATACCATTTTTAAAATTTTTGAAATTCATTTAGTTCCAATATTATTTTCCACAAGAAGCTAAATTTAAAGCTTTTTTTATTTTTCCTTGACATCTAAGATTTTGGCTTTTATTATGTTAATTATTATTGTACTATATAATTGTATATATTAAATTGAGTATTAATTTCATGCTGAAATAATGAAGATGGGTTTGTGTAATAACAAACATTAGGCAAAGTTCAAGTTTAAATAAGATAAAAATATTTACAGAAATATTTAAACAAATTATATAAATTTTAATGTCGTAAAACATATTAAATATATATATATATATGGCTTTAGAAAACCTTATGCATTACAGTTGAGAAAGTAAAGATTGTTGCATAATGAAAATTAGTTCATATACATATATATACATATATATACATATGTTAATTTAATATTGTAATTAAAAGTTTGTTACTAGTTTTTTTATTTTTTTCCTCTTCCACTTTTGCTTGTTTCTTCTTCATTGCAAAACAGAAATTGGTGGGAAAAAAAGTTAGTAATGTTGAGGTATATATATTATAAATTAGATTATTTAAAGTAGTTATATTACCTAATTCTTGGACATTTTTATACAATTTTGTTGTTTTTGTTTCAGAGCTGAAATTATAAAATATTATTAAGACATATATTTAATGAAATTAATATTGAATTTGTAGAAGGTTTAATATCAATTAGTAAATGCATTTTACCTCATAGTTAATTTTTTTGGATCAAGTATTTTTGCATTGATTGTTGGGGAGGCTTGTAGTTGCAGAGGTGGAATTGAAGGTTGGATATCTTCAAAAATTTTTGAAACAACTATATCACCTAATGTTCCTTTTGTTCAAAAATAAACTTGAAATATCTTTCGTTGACTTCTAAGCTGCTAGATGATTGGTGGGATTATGGACAGATTAGTGAAGCTTTCATCAATTATTAATGTTGAATATGGTTTTTTATAAGTGTTTGTGCAGCTCGTCTAGATATGATACACATCATGTCTGCTGTATTGTATCTGATTTGTGTATTTAATTTATTTATGTTATAAATGTTATAGTAAATAAATAATATAGTAATGTATTTATTATAATTAATAAGAATAAATAAATTTTAATAACAATTTGTAAGTATTGTTTATTACCATGGCATAGATGGTGTTTATATTACCATAATTATCACACCACCATCCAGTTCCTGATTGTTTTAGTTGCCGATAACATATGGGGCGTGAGTTGTAGTACCAGTCTTGATCTGTGATGAATTGACTTATTGTAGCATTTATTGTAAATTTAATATCCTGTATAAATAAAGAAAAGTAATTAGTTTCAGCAATAGAATTCTTAAATTAAGTTTAATTAATATTAACCTAATTGTTTTATGGATCTAATGCTTTTAACTCCCTGATTGTTATTCTGTTGGCTAATTTTTGTTCTTGAATTCATTTCATCAGTGTTGCTGATGCTAATATGGAATATTTTTGACTTTGATAGGAGAACCTGTATATGCAAAGGTAAAAAATTAATAAATAAAAAGATTAAAAAATCATTACGAAGCAAATATTTTTTTCCAAAATAATATGGTCTTTTTTTATCTTGTCTTTAATGCTTTGGTTTTCGGAATATCTAGATCAATGTGATAAATAGTAGTTGCAATGCTTGCAACATATGGATTCCCTATATTATTAACGTTTAAGATTATTAGTATTAGATTGTATTAATTATGTGTAAATATGTAATTTATATAATAAAATTTTGTGAAATTACCTAGATATTGTTTTACTGTCATTGCCGCAAAATTGCTACAATTGGTCCGTCTATTAATTTCAAAATGTTTTCATCAAATTCTACTGCTTTGTTCCCCCAAAGTGTTACGTGCTTTGGTTCATTTTTGTTAAAAAATATAAAATGAATAAATTTAAAATAAAGAATTAGATAATATAAAAATACTTAGTTGTTGTTAAAATAAGTTTTAATATAATTATAGTAAAATAAATAAAAAAAACTAATTACCTTATGTTTTGTATGATAATGGTGCGTCTTAGAGTTGTTCTGTTGATGATATTTGTTTATTGATTGAACACCTATTAAGACACTAATAACATCTAATGACAAATAAATGCAAATTATTATAAGCATATGTTTATAAATTAAATGATTTTAGATATTGAAGTTACTAAAGAATATTATTACTTAAAAGTTTAGTAGTGTCGACTCTTTGTTGTAATTGATCAAATTCAATGAAATTGAATTTGTGAAATAGGATATATGGCAACTCCTTTGTAATTAGAACGAAAGATGTTACCCTTGCAAATTGTAGCATTCCATTGTAGGGAACTATTTTGTATTTTGGCTTATTTTGATTCATGAAAAATTTTTAGATTTCATAAATTATGCCCAACTAGATCTTTTAGAAATGGTTTCAGAATCACGGGCTCGTATTGATCCTTGAATTGCTTCATGTTGTAAATTAAAGAGATAAAATTTTTAGTTACTTAATAAAATTTAATGTTAAGTAAAAGATAATGTAATATAATTTTTATTGAAGTTATTGCCTCTTCATTAACTAGAAGGCAATCAAGATTAATTAGACGTCCTGCTGTGAACTCGTTATTTGTCCATAATCTGCAAATTCTTGTTCTCATAGTTTCATATATTTCATTTAGTTTTAGTGCACAAATAGCTGTCGTTATCTACTCTGATTTTGAAAAATAAGAAATAATTTTTTAGTCATTAATGAATAAATTGTATGATTGAATACATATATAAATTATTGATAATATATTATTTTAATATGAAACATAAATATTATTATATATATTATATATATTATTGTGTAAAATTTCTTTGTATACAATGCTTTTTATATGATTTGGATATTTATTAATTTTGACCATAGATGGTATAGTTTATGTTATTGACCCTGGATTTGCTAAACAAAAATTTACAACCCAAGAGTGCGTGTTGGGTCGTTGTTGGTTTCTCCAATATCGAAGGCTAGTGCCCATCAAAGATCAGGGTGTATGAATTAATATATGTAATCCTTTTGGTGTTGTTTCTCTTGATAAAGCAACATATAATTGTCCATGTGTAAAAATTTCATTTTCTAAATAGAGACAAATTTTATTTAGCGATTGTCCTTGGGTTTTATTTATTGTCATGGCATAAAAAATTTTTATAGGAAATTGTTCTCTTTTTTTTAGTGTAAAAGGCTATTTAGATTTGTGTACAATTATTTCTATTTTTAGAATATAAACCTTTTCATTAATATTATTTGAACTTGTGATTTGTCCTTATATAATTTTATTTGTTAATTGTGTAATGATAAGTCTTGTTTCGTTGCATAATCCCATTGATTGCTTTAAATTTCTTAATGACATAATAGGAATCCCAAGTTAAGGTATAATTCATGTGGTGGTACACTATTGAAATTTAGGGTGTGTAAAAAATCTTAAGGATATTAAAGATTAAATTCGCCTATATCTTTTGATGAAGATAATATATGGTTGTTAATATGATCAATCATTTTATTCTTTGAAGTTATTATTGCTTGTTGTTTTAAATATTCTATATTGTTAAAACAATTATTGAAATTGTCATACATTATTGTTGAAATCTTTTCAATTGAATTTGATTCATAATGTATTATGCATTGTAGTATCTTCATTTTCTAAATCTTTTATTCCCTCAACAATGCCATTTCCTATGCTTAGTATTCAGTTTGAAAACTCCGTAATTTCTGACTTTTCTTATTCTGTAATGTTAGTGTGTTTTAATCTCAAATTTGTTGTTAATGTTAAGATTCTAAAATGTAGCAACAAATTGGAATTGTTTATGCTTGCATTTATTATGTGTTCTTTTGTTCCTGTAGGAATAACAAGCAAAATTTGTCGAAAATCACCTCCTACAACAACAATCATTCTTTCAAATGATTGTTCTAAATTATTTTTTAAATCTTGAAGTGCTTTGTCTAATACTTCAAAACATTGTTTATTATTCATAGGTGTTTCATTCCATAATATAAGTGATATTTTTTCAATTAATTTTGCTAATTGAGTTCTTTTTTAAATATGACAGGTAGAAAATTTATCTATTGATAAGGGTATTCGAAATCTAAAATGTGCAGTTCTACCTTTTGGTAATAATAATGATAATATTCCAGAAAATACAACAGCTAGAACAATTTCATTATTATCTTATTTTAGTAATGATTGCATTTCATAAATATGTTTTCCTAATTCCTCCATGACTATAAATGAAAAAATATTGTCATTTTTCATGATTATATGATCTTGTCTTTTTTGATTATATGATTTTAAAATTTTTTGATAAATATATTATTGTTCAGTGTTTAAATTTTGTACGAATATGGTATTTTAGTTTTTTAATTTATTTATATTGTAATTAAGTTCTTCTCTTAAAAGTTTATTATTAGATCATTTATTAATGATATAATGCAAAGCAATAAATTAAAATTTGTTAAAGTTAATGAATTTAGATTTAATAATTTTTCTAATTTGTATAATACATAATTATATAATTTCATTTCAGGTATTTGAAAATTTAGTTTGTTGAATAAAGTTTTAATTTTGTGTAAAACATCATCTGTCATAAGTTTTTAATGTTTTTTGAATAATTTTATTGGATTATTAATATTGCAAAATTATAAGATAATAACAAATAATTGTCATAATTGATTTGATGTTGACCAAAATGAAGCTTCTAATATTTATTCATCCTATTCTTTAGCATTTCCTAGTAAACCTAATGTGAAACATGCTTCCTAATTTGTTGAATATGTTATATCATCAATTATTCCAAGGGATTCACAACTTATTATACCTTTTCGATGGTTTAGTAATAATTTTAGAAAATATAGTTCTCCAGAACTTGAATGCATATAAAAAGTTCGTCTAATTGTATGTCTTGTTTGTCTAATCGTCCAATATTGTATTTGTTATTCCAAACATATTTAGTCTGAAATTTGATGTAAGTAAGTTCTCTAGCTTCAGTATTTAATTTATTAGTTTCCATCCATTTAGTTAGAGTTATTTTATGAAATCCTGGCTATTTTATTATATATGTAAGCTATTGATCTGAGTGAAATATTATATTTTGCATACGTGATAAATGAATTTATAGTCATTGAACAACTAGATTTCTATGATGTGTTGGGTATCTATATAACCTTCACATAGCTTTATATGGTCTTATATATCGACAATTAATATAATTTTTAATTTCATCTACTTCTTGATAAATAGTTTGTGTAAATTGATCTGTACATATATTATCTTCTATTATTGCTCGGATTTTATTTGGTCCTTTTGTTAAATATTTGAATAAATATTTTATAAGCATAGATTGAGAGAAAACTTCTACATTGATACGAGCATGAAATTTTAAACATTAGGTTTTTGTTGTAAGGGACTACAAATCTATTATCTAATTTGATACCTTCTTTTTCTACATAAAAATTTGTATTTCTGTGTTTGTAATTGACAAATCCATTTTCTTTAACGATTATTTCATTTTGAATTGTTTAGGGAATTTTTTTGAACATTCTGAGTTTTTTATACATTAAGCATTTGTTTTGGCAATACCACATGATCCATGCATCATAAATTCAACTACAATATTATACTTCAAAGGATTTTTTCAAGATTAGATTTTTCTGTGAAATAAATTTGTCTATTTTTGATGGTTCATGTAGTTTTTTTGCCTGAGTATAACCAAAATAAAAAATCACAATGTGGTAAACCTCGTATTTGAAACTCAACTGCATATAGATCTACAAAATAAAATAAAAAAATAGTGTTTATGTTACGGATAAGTTATTTTTTTAATTAATGTGATAAAATTAGTATTGTAGACGTGAACTAACGGCAATGATTATTCCAAATATTTTTTCTTTTTTAATAATGGATAAAATATGGTCAAATTTCATTTAAAAAATTCTTGTAATAATATATGGTCTATATTTGGGTTTTTGACCTGAAATTTTAGTTAGAACTCCAATAATTTCGGCCATTTGGAATTACATGTGAATATTATGAATAAATCTGGATTTCCATAGCGTCTACAAGTGGCCATTGTATCTTGATAATTTTGAATCATATATCTAGGACTTCCTGTGTTACTGGAAAGGAATTTTTTTGATTATTGCTTGTGTATTTGTGTCTCCTCTAGTAACGGCATCTTGAATAGCTTGATAAATTTTAGATCTTAATTTTTTTATTTTTAAATGTAGTCTAATTGATCTTCTTCTATAGAAGCATGTGTATCAACTACATGTTGTTGAAATATTCTTCCACTTTTGAACAATAAATGCTCTCATAGAAATTTTTTTTCTTAAAGGGTTTTTATTTGAATTATTTATATTCAATTTTAAATCAATTTTATAACCATTTTCTCCATAAGTAAATAAGAGAGGATATTGCAGAGCCATATAAGATGGATGTAATTTTGTAATTCTTTGTAAAGTATTGGTTTTGTCATGGATTACAATATCTCTTTCTTGCCCATATTCATCAATATCTTCAACTACTAAACCACTTATGTCAGTTGAAGTGGGTAATTCATATTGACTACTATCTGTGCATCTACGACCGATAAATCTTAGTTTCATGAAGGAATGTCATGTTCTTGGTATCTATCTTTTACTGTTCAGAAAAGTTTTATTAATTTATTAGTTTCGTCAAGTATTTTGATCAAATTTTTAGTTGTTGATTTGGTTAAATTTTTGGAAACATCATCGAATGACAATGTTGCCATTCGATTTTGAACTTCATTCTTGTATCATATATATAGAGTTGGGAAAATTTTGGAGGATTATTATCCGACAATAGAGATCCCATCAGATGATGTATTTGTTCATTATTTTAAAGATATATGGACCGTTTGAGTTTTTCATAGTAGATTCTATATTGGCTCCAAATGATGTAAATACAAATATAGAGTTAATAATACGAATACTTTTTTTTTTCCAGAAATGTGTACTTAAAGGTCTTATATAATAATCAAGTTATACCTAACATAGAAGTTTTTTCATTAGAGATAGGACAATTTTTCTATTTTTACGCCAAAGATTAAATTTGAGTGGATTGCTATTTTTTATTCGTTCATTGAACCAACATTGTAATGCTTATAGGTGAACGAACAATTTCCAAAATCGAGATATATATTAGTGATACCTATAGAAAAACATGAAAAAAGAAAAGATATAATACATAAAGAGTTAGTATTTTTGTTATATAAAAGTTTTTTTAAATTATTTAAGTACAATATTTATCATAGGTAAGATAATTATATTTTTTACTATGATTTCGAGATGTTGATGGTTGTCTTACATCAGGTGTTTGACTTTGAGATATTGATGGTTGTGCTATACCAGATGTTTACCTTTGAGAATCGAAAAGGCCAACATGGCACCAAGTCTAGCTCAAGGAACATTTGCTGCAGTATTTTCAACATCGCTATTTTGTTCTAAAATCATATGACGCTTAAGCCGATGATTTTGTTCTGAGAATTTTTTTAGTCGTTCTTTATTATTT
>CAMOHE010041998.1:0-13525 GCA_946598075.1 Artocarpus hirsutus
TACAGAGCTAATTTTCCTAACCATGCTTCTCAATTTATAACAACATATATTAATTCATTATGTTCCTCGCTAATCAATACATGACGAGTTCATGTCATAATTTCATATGTGATTCTCATATAATAGCAGTTCAACATAAATACATATATCTTGTGGTAAAACAATCAATTTTAATTCCATAAAAACCTCACAAAAGATGAGTAATAGAATCAATACCTTCCAAGCTTCTCAACAATCTGTTAATCTTGGAAATTTAATTAACGTAAGCTTCACACACCCTTGATCCTAAAATGTGCATAAGGACAATTAAAACTAAAGCATAACATATAACCACATCCATAAATGATTAAGTGTAAATCTATATATTTTAGTCTCTAATAAGATTCATAAATCACTTAAGATGGTTTTGGAAAGGTTGCAAGACATTCAGGGATTAGAAGGTGAGCAAAGTTGGGTTCACTATCTACAATTAGCACATGGGTTATTGGGTGGTTTACTTAAGGTAGACGGGTTGTATGCTGCCACTGGTAGGTTTACTAGTTTCCAACCCGAGAATTAAAAAATTCATAGAAAATAAAATATAACTTCAATTTAGGCTCATGATAGCTCGTTGGAAAGCTTAGAATGCCTACTTTTAAAATATGTAAACCAATTTATAAATTCATTTTCATCTAATCCCAAAATTTCAAGAAAGAGCTACTGCCCATAGAGATAATACAAGGTTTATGGAATGTTAAGTTTTTCTTAAACCCAAAGCATATTATTCTTATTCAAAATTCCAAAACTATTCCAAAATAGGTAGCATGTATTATATAATCATAATAAATATATTTTCATGAGTTTTATACCAAAATCATCATCAAACCATATCTCTAGCCTTTCTTGCAAATAATGAGAAAAACATGCATTAAATATGGAGAAAATACATACTAAAGCCAAGTTTGAATTAAAGAAGACCTATCTCAAAACTCATTTGAAAAACATCAAGGTTCGGATTAAAAATAAAGCTTAAATTGACTCCAAAGCGGCTTCAAACATGGCTGAAAATTATAGTTACTTGGCTACAAAGAGAGCTTTATGCCTTATGTCTTTAGTTAGAAATTGAAGTGAGAAAGGAGAGAAAAAGAAACTAGAGAAGAAAGTGGTGATGGTTGAATAAAGAGGCATCAAAATAATCGAGGAGCGGCAGATAATTGTAGGTTTATGGAGAAAGTTGTAGGAAGAAACAAATGAGCATTAAAAGAAAATATTATCATGTCTCCCATGGAGACTTTTAGTACATAATGCCAACATAATTGAGGGGACAAATAGGGCAAGTTGTGGAAGAAGATGAAGGAAGCATTAAAAAGGTGGTTAAGAAAATATATTAATGTCTCCTAGTAGTTGAGGTGAATTAATTTTATATCTCTAAGTAGTTAAGGTGAATTAATTCTATGTCTCCAAATGAGAAGGAGGTTACTTAATTAAGCATTAATGCAGCGGGACAAGGTTGGTAGAAGTAATAAGTGATAGGTAGGTTTTAAATACTTGCTGCAGAGACTTGGTAAAAATACTAAAGTGATATTTTATTCATATGATTTTACAAAAATCATACCCGTTAAAATAACGGGTGTTTCAGCATTGGTTCAAACTAATTGTTTGACCCAATTTTGGTTAAAATCACAATAGTATGTGAGAGCTTTCTACTGTAGCAACCAAAAATTTTAGTTGAAACTAAAAATACTAAACATTCTAAAATCGAACATTGCATGACAAAGCCCTACTAGTATGGTTTATTTCACAGCATAAAACTCTCAACGTATATTTGTTAGTTTTTAAAAAATATGATATAATTTTTATATGATTTATTTTTTTAAAAAATAGTGCACACAGCCCCAACTAAATTAGGTGATATATAATTTTTTAATACTAATATGATATTCTACCATTTTTTCTTCTTTTTTAAATTTATAACATTTCTCCTCGCTAATATAATCTAAAATACTTGTAGTCAATTATATTTTTATATTCTTTAAAAGTAATAATTTCAAACTTTATCATTAAAATTATAAAATTAAAAACATTACTATAGAAATAATATTTCTCAAATTGACCCACCTAGACTGATAACATGTGTTGCATGAAAATTCGACATATATTATACTTCGTGACTCCGTTTGGATCTAACCCCCTTCCGGGAAAAGTAATCTACAGCATAAATAAATTAAAAAAAAAAAAAGAAAAAAAAAAAGGTCCACTGCTTGGCCTTGCGGGTTGTGGCGATCGATGAGGACCACAAGTGTCAATTTACTACACAAACAAAAGACGTACCAAAAAAAAATAATAAGAATAATTCTCAAATAATGATAATAATAATAATAACAACAATAACAATGCGAAGAGGAAAAGAGATATGATTGAAGCTTAGCTTAACAATAAAACCACGTGGACTTTGCGTAAATATTTGAATCCCACACCACCACGAAATTTTTTTTTTTAAAAAAAAAAAAGGTCAAGAAGGTAATTTGACTTGTGAGTGGACGCGCATATTCGATTCTTTACCACGAGGGTGTTGCACAAAAGTTAGAACATGCTACTTTGAAACGGGAATTTACACAAACAGGAAGGAAACAAGTAAAAAAGAATAAGAAGAAGAGCTCCTTCCTTGGTCCTCTTTAAGGTTTGGTAGGCGACTTCCATCTTCCTCATTCTGACCTTTATTTTGTTCTCTTTCCTTCTCTCACTCTGACTATTCTTCTTCTCCTGTATATACTCCTATTATATATTATTCTTTCAAGATTTTCCGAGAAAATTTAAGGCGAAAATCTGAGAATTTTCAATTTTGGATTTCCGATTTGCGCCAGTCGGAACCTGGGAATCGAAGATTGAGGAATTTATTAAGGGGAATTCGAAGGAGAAGAATTTTTTTTGGGGGAAATTCGGAACTCGATCCGATTGGTTGTTTGGGGGAAAACGTAAATTGAGAATATGAACATGATGGATCCCGAGTTCATCAGGCTCGCCCAGGAGCAGATGAGTCGCATGTCTCCCGCTGACTTTGCCAAGATCCAGCAACAGGTCTGAATTCTCGCACTTTTAATTGCTCAAATGGGGTTGATTCTTTCGATTTTTCGAGAGTTTTATTTGGAATTGCTTGTGATTTTTCTTCGATTCTTTCTTTTTTTTTTTAGAAAAATGGAATTCAAGTGTTTACGTTGGTAGCACTATGCTTATATTATCACTTTAAGGGGAATAATGCATGATTAGGTTTTAGTTTGTGTAATCGTGACATTGCTGATGAAATCTAAGAATTTGGTATTTTGGTGTATATAACACGGTGCTTTTCTAGTTTTTGGCTTCTCATGGCTTTTGTTTGTACAACAATTGTCACGGCCCAAAAACCCAGGGCAGAACGGCTTATAGGGGGTTTTAATGGTAGTTATAATAAGTCAGTTTCCAAAATCTCTTTGTAATTAGTTCTGAAAACACAGTTTCGGGTATAGAACTTCAGGAGAAATTTTCACATTGAAAACAGGGTGAAAAAAATATTAAGCACCTTTATTTTTCGAATCTATGAAAAAATTAGCTTGGCATTTTGGAGGAAGTTTCTCATAGCATGCATGCATTTGGTCGCAAAAATCTCCTTCGTGACAACAATTAGATGATGTTCTTGTTTGATTTTAGCCAAACGGTTGTCTCATAGTTTGACGGTCAATTTGCCTAACCGGCATTTGTAGATGATGGCTAATCCAGAGTTAATGAGGATGGCTACCGAAAGCATGAAGAACTTGAGGCCCGAAGACCTGAAGCATGCAGCAGAACAGTTGAAGCATTCCCGTCCGGAGGAGATGGCTGAGATCGGGGAGAAGATGGCTAACTCAACTCCTGAGGAGATAGCTACTATGCGCACTCGTCTCGATGCCCAGATCAATTATGAACTGAATGGAGCTCAAATGCTGAAGAAACAGGTTTTTCTTTGTTTTTTTTACCTTTTAATCTAAACATCCTTTGGTGAATTATTGAAATTTATTCCACGGTTAAAGTATGTTTAAAGTTGGTTCTGAATAGGATGTGGAATATTATTCTCAAGCAGTAATAGTATCCTACTAGCCAGTTCTGTGCATTATTATTCATTCACTTTTTCCCATTGAGTAGAGTAATCTGCACGGCCATTCATCTATTTGTTCATTTTGCAGGGGAATGAGCTTCATAGCCAGGGAAAGTACAAGGATGCGTTGCAGAAGTACTTGCTTGTGAGTGTATTGTTTGTTTGTTTGACCTTTTCTTCTTTCTAGTAAAAACAGAACTCCCTACTTTAGATGAATGATGTCCCTGTTTTTGTGAGATTCTTATTTTTCTTGTCTTAAATTATAGGCCAAAAATAACTTGAAAGGCATTCCGTCGTCTAAAGGCCAATCTCTACGGTTGGCATGCTCCCTCAACTTGATGTCGTGTTATTTGAAAACAAAGCAGTATGATGAGTGCATAACAGAAGGTTCTGAGGTATGAAGACCTTGGTAACTCGTTTGCTCCTCATGCTATCTAATACATCAATTCTTATCTATATCTGAACACTCAATTTCAATGGGACACCAGTAGTAAGATAATTTAATTTTGGTTTTTAATATTTTTGTCTTTTCACGGTCTATCCACTTTGAAGTTCCTATTTTCCTGGGTTTCGGTATGGTTTTCTTATTTCTTCAGGATGTACGTGCCAATATAGAAACAAAAAAAATCGTTTGTCATGTATTCCCCAACTTGAATTATGGGTTCTTATCCATTCAGGTGTTGGCATATGACGTGAAAAATGTGAAAGCTCTTTACCGAAGAGGTCAAGCATATAAAGAATTAGGGCGATTAAAAGTAAGTTTCTTGTCTTCTGATGGATGCTTAGCTTTGCATTTACCTGCTGACCTATCTGCATTGTCTTATGGTCATTCTTCTTGTCAGGATGCCGTCTCTGAACTTAAGAAGGCACATGAAGTTTCTCCTGATGATGAGACCATTGCAGATGTTCTGAGGTGTGACTTCATTTCTATTCATCGTTGTTAAGCAGTCTGCATGCACCCTTTTTCTTATATACATTAAATAAATGTTTTAAATGACTGTTAAGGATTCCAAGCGAACACCAAGCCTCTGTAGGCTCTTATTTTCACTCTCGTTTTTTGTCCTTTTTACCCTTGCTGCTGGCCTGCTGCTAGACTTTCCATAGCCCTTAATTTAGTTACTTGAATTCATCCAAGCCCTTCGTACGATCATGTCATTTTATCAGATGACTTGCAGCAGCTTCTCTAGTTTGAGTAAAAAATATGGTGTCCTTTTTTTTTAAAGAGAAAATTAGTGTCTTGTGATTGGATTCTCCTGAGAAAAGGTTTAGTTACATCATAATTGTTTACAATTGGCCTAGCAGATTTCATTTTCTCTGTGATGTTACTATTTTGTTGTTTTCATTGCTGTTGGTACATGCCATGATATTTGAAATCAAGATCATTATCATTTTAGAGAGACACTTTTAGCACATCAGCGGTTCTTGTTTGTTTTGATTTGTTACTTGGCACCTATTTTTCTAACAGGGATGCTGAGGAAAGATTAGTTAAAGAGGGCGGTGAACCTGCACCAAGAGGTATGTTGTTTTGTGTATAAACACTCTTTTTTGGTTCATTCGCTTATTATGAGGCATAAGAGGTTTCCTTGTTAGACTTTATAATGTTTTCGTACTTTTGAAAATTTTGATTGCTAATAGGTTTAGTAATTGAAGAGATAAATGAGGAAGAGGGAACTGTGTCTTCTAGCAACTATGAAGCCTCATCTTCGCAATATTCAGAGGCACAATCACAGGAAATTAGTGACTCCATTAAGAATGAAAGAGTGTCTAGCAATGATGGCTTTTCATCCAACTCCGACCATCTGCAAGCTTTAAAAAATAATCCTGAAGCTATGAGGTTTGTATTTTGCACTGAAACTTATCAAATAAATTAGATAGTGAAGTAATATTGAATTTGTGACCTTGAAGCATTTATATTAAATCAGTAGTATTTCATTTTATTTCCATATTTACCTTGTTTCAGGTTCTTTATGTTTTATTTCGTTTCTGTTAATTTTTATAATTGTGGTTGTGAAAGTATTCAAAAGTTTACCGTCACTCTAAGAGTATTTGGAAACTGAACTAATTTGTGATTGGTAAATTGACTATCATCTTTAGTAAACGATTTTTCCAGCAGTTACACGAAAGCGTAACGCACTTTATTTCATAATCTGTCTAAGAAAGGGAACGTTTAAATTGTGCTAATTTTGGCTGTCTAGTAATTTGATTCAACTTTCAATGTGTTACTTTAAGCATAATTTGGAAATTTTGTTCGGCAAAATAAAAGACTGAAAGAGCAGAAGTTGGACAAAATAACTATTGGTTGACATTTCTTTTAATGCTGTAGCTAAGTTTGCACTGTGTGCTTATTCTGACATGCAACGCGAGTGCTTGCTTACTTTGAGGTCTCTTTGTTGCGTGGCTTCTGAGAGCTGAATTAAAATTTCAAATACGTTTAGTTTTCACATTGGAAAACATTTTTTTTCGGCTAGTTTTACTTGTATAGGTTTTGATCCTCCATCAACTGCAAAGTTTTTTCTCTTCAACTTTGTTCAGTCTTAGAGTTGTCAAACCAAGTAATATACCTTTGCGTATGTGTGTCTTCTTTGTAGATCATTCCAAAATTTCATTGCAAATGCTGATCCTGAAACTCTTGCTGCTTTGAATCCTGGAAATTCTGGAGAGGTATCTGCTGACATGCTCAGGACTGCTTCAAACATGATTGGCAAAATGTCACCTGAAGAACTTCAAAGAATGCTCCAATTGGCTTCCTCGTTTCAGGGAGATAATCCAAGTTTTAGGGGAGGTCCACTTGGTGCTAATTCTAATAGTTTCAGACCTGGGTCAGTTCCCTCAAATGTGTCACCTGATATGCTTAAAACAGCAAGTGACATGATGAGCAAAATGTCACCTGAGGAACTTGAGAAGATGTTTGAAATGGCATCTCGTTTGAGGGGAAAAGACTTATTTTCAATGCCAACATCAGCTTTAAATACAGATGGACCAAGTTCAGATAGTGGATTAAGATATTCAGTTGGTGGGGAGAGTTCTGTTAATGAAACTAACATGGGAGGTGAAACTAGTTCTCGTGGTTCATTTGCAAATTCAAGAAGTGTTACGCCTCCATCAAGCTTGCCCACTTCAACTGCTGATATGCAAGAACAGATGAGAAGCCAAATGAAAGATCCAGCAATGCGGCAGGTTTGTCCCTCGTTTTTTACTTCAGCTACCACTGTATTTGTTGAATACATCTTATGCTTCTATATAATCAACATGACGATGAACATCTTTAATTCATTATATGCATCTGTTAAAATGGCTGTTAAAGTAGTTCCTTTAGCCTTTGCTTATTCCATGGTAGCTGAAATTGTAAAAAGTCTGGTTGGTCCTTTCTTACCAAATTGTTAATGTGAGACTTGAGAAAACTGTGCTTTGCATTCTGCTGTTACAAACTCACCATGGAAGGAAACTATACCTTTCCTTTGTCACACAGTCTGCTTTATAATTGGCTTACGTATTGTACTTTGTACTCTGGAAGAGAGCACCCAGGCTGTGATCTCTTAAAACAGAGCAATGCAGCATTAGAATTATTGTCTCTAGAATGACTTCACTTGTAGCACCATTCTTCACATGTTAAGGCTCATATTAGAATATTGTATTGCATTTAAAGCCAATTTACATTCATTGTTTTATAGGAAAGTTTTATTACATTCATTGTTTTATTGGAAAATTTTGTTATTTCTTGAGCCAATTTAATAATTAACCGAAGATGGATTGATATTTTGCTTGGATGCCTAATCATTTGCATACTGAAAACACAGAGTTATATATCTTTCCAACACAACCCTTAAAGCTTTGGTTAAATTTAATCTTGCAGATGTTCACATCAATGATGAAGAATATGAGCCCAGAAATGATGGCAAACATGGGCGAACAATTTGGTTTTAAGCTTTCTCGGGAAGATGCAGAGAAGGCTCAACAAGCAATGTCATCTTTATCACCCGAAGACTTGGATAAAATGGTACCTTCTTACCCAAGTTTGGCTTTGAGATTTTTTCTTTCCTTTTCAATTCAGTACTCTTTCTTTTTCTTAGAAGGGAGTCTTAAATAGCAAGATGATTAATGTCAAACCTATTAGTATGCCATTATATTCATATGGGAACTTTATCTATCTGTGTGTATCTCGGTGTCCTGTTTTGGATTGGCTTGTATAATTCATCAGGTGCCTGTCAAAAAATATTTACTCTAAAATATTCAGCTCAAGATGCTGTTTCATAAGGTTAACTTGCACTTTAATCCTTCACTTCATGCATTCGTATGTATCTCATTGTCCTGTTTTGAAATGGCTTATGTGACTTGTCACGTTTCTGCCAAAAAATATGCACTCAGCATTTTCTTTAATAAGGTTAACTTGCACTTTAATACTTCAGCTTGGTGTTGTTCTATTGTTGTTCTATTACTGGTTCTTCAGAGGTTACGTGTTCTTTATTCAGTTCTTTGAACTTTGATCAATTTCTTGTATCCTTGATTTGATGTGAGCTTCTAAAAAGTTTCTGTAGTAGCCCTTATATTCAGAGTGTCAACCTTATAAATATTTCCTAGTCATCACACAGAGGATTCTCAGTGTTATAATTAACCAAGTAATTTGTGTGGATGGTTTTTCTTCTGCAAAAAGAAAAGCTACCCCGTTTCTGCTTTTTCCTCGACTTTTCTGGGACTTGAAAAGTTTATCTTTGTTTAATTTCTCGTTTCAGATGCGGTGGGCAGATAGAATACAAAGGGGAGCGGAAGGCATTAAGAAGACGAAGAAATGGCTTCTGGGTAGGCCTGGTATGATTTTGGCGATATGCATGCTTATTCTGGCGATGATCCTTCACCGGCTGGGCTACATCGGTGGCTAGAATGGGGCGCTTTTTGTTTATTCTCTAATTCCCGGCTAGCTAAACCTGTAGATGAGGGAAAATCTTCAGACACTAATATATCCTTTTCGGTCTAA
The DNA here is from genome assembly GCA_946598075.1 of Artocarpus hirsutus. NCBI lineage: Eukaryota > Viridiplantae > Streptophyta > Magnoliopsida > Rosales > Moraceae > Artocarpus > Artocarpus hirsutus. The sequence continues at coordinate 9,060 of CAMOHE010041998.1, forward strand.
TATTTAATGGAGGTGAGATGGTATTGGTCAATGTAAAAGTAAAAGAAAAGAGGGGCTTGTAATTTGGTCGGTAGCCTTGGTGCCAAAGGCTTCCTTTTTGTCGATTACTAGTTAAAGTTATTATTTCATTTGTCGAGATTATTTCAATTGTACAATAAGATTGGTTTGTTGCTAGTCCTAGAGATGAAGATGCCAAGAATGGGATCTCACAAGAGAGATCTAATGGGTATTGTTAATTTACTGCACTTCATTATAAATTATGATTTTTTTTTTTTTTTTCTGAAGGCCAAGTGCACAATTTTTCCTTTTTCAACTATATCATCCAAGGGTAACTAGTTCATTTCCCAAATGATTTCGGTCAGTGCTCTTGGATAACTAGAAACCAAACAATCTTTTCCTCCTCTCTTTTCTCTCCCGATTTTCTTTTCTTCCTTTTCCTGTTGCAAGCCTCAAGCCCTCAACTATCTTGTCCTTTTTACTTTTTTCATTTTTTGCTAAGACAATTATCTTGTCCTTAATTCGAATAGAGGAATAAAGCACCTAAGATTATCTAATATCAATGTTGATACTATATTTGTTTGTTGAAAGTGTGAAAATAGTCTATTAAATGTGTATATAATGCTATTTTAAATGTCAAGTCTATTTTTTTGTTATTAAGCTTTAGAAGTGGTAAAACATTATTTTTTAAGTTGCAATAATTTCAAAGGGATGGTATTGTATTTATTAAATGAACCAATAGCCATCAATGTTTGAAATACGCATATGATATACTAGTATATTTGGCGTGTAAATGTTAACGTCAAATTTGACACCAAGTTTTAATTTAGCATAAAAAACCATTCCATTAAAGAGTAGTTTTCTTATTTAAATATTAAGATTTGGCATGGGGTCATTAATTTAGCATTGTAGGGGAGATATTTCATTGTGGGTGGGTTTAACACGTGCAAATAGTGTGCAATAATATGCTCGAGTTGAGTGAGCAATTTAGCATTGTAGGGGAGATATTTCAAGGTGGAGTTAACACGTGCAAACAATGTGCAATAATATGCTCCAGTTGAGTGAGTCCAGAGGCAATTTGACTCTTGGCGTTCCTTTCCATTCTAAATAGTAGGAGCATTTTCAGTTCATTGCATATGTGTTGGCATTTTATTAAGCATTAATTATATTATTAAGCTTCCGTCCAATGTTTGAGCTTCAAAAACTCTTATTATTTTATAAGCATGAATGTATGATCTCGGATTCCTGTGAAATACTATGAAAGTATCAAGTATGAAGTATGAAATATGAATCATTCATGATGATCATTTGATGTTGATTATCTTTTTTTAGCTAAAAAATAGTACGTTGATAATAATTGTCCAGCAAACATACCAAGAAACTTTTTAAGTTTTTTTTTTTTCTCATTTGTTTAGAATTTTTCAATAAAGCCTGTGCCCAAAGCACTCAACCTGCCCATCACCCGCTCACAAAGACTAAACTGCCTACCTGTGCACCTCTTCTAAAAGGCCTAAAAATTCTAGATTTAACTTAGGTCTTTTATGAGATATTTATGTCTAATGTCACGATATTGAATAATAGATTGAATTTTATCACTTACAAAAAAAAAAACTATATTATATGTCACTCACAAGAATCAATATAAGAGTAAAATTATTTTAAAAAAAAATAATTTGTGGCATTTTTTCAATGAGTTTTTATGTGATATATTTCAATTCACGGTCCAAAAGGATCGTATATGTAAAGCTCCTGTCTTTTATTTTGAAAGGAAGACCGAGACCTTTCGATCACATGTGGGTTGGGTCTGTCTCTTCCCTCTAAGGGGTTTGGCGAAGCCAATTTTTTTTTTCTTTTTTTTTTTTGGTTAAAAAAAGCCTCCAAAATTTCCTTAATCACTCATTAATAGATATATTAACATCTTTTCTAATCCTCATACCTGACTCGTACCAACAAACGTGTTAATTTCTAATAAGAATACAATTGAATAGGGTTTTAATACGAAAAGAGAACATGAACAGTTAACAAAGTGCCTACATCTACAGACTTAAAAAATGGAGAATATTCTCAGTATAAATGGTGCTTTCTATATATACACAATACAAGCCTTAATATGAAAAAAAAATATTAATGGAGTTGTTGACAGGCAAAATTTATCTAACAATTTTTTTTGTTGAACCATCCGGTATCCGGACTCACCACATAGAGGCACGAACCCATATAAAGGGTCCCTCAACTCTAGCGGGAGTAAACCCGACTAATTCAGATTCGAGCCGAGTCGGACCCATACGGGAGAAGTTCTCCCAACACCTGTTTTTCCATACACAAGACTTGAACTCGAGACCTTGCTTAAGGAAGAATGGGCTCCTTGCCACCCAATCCCACATGTTGTTGGTAAGATTTATCTAATAATTAATCTCTCAAATTCCTCACCTAAATAGTCACTTACAAGCAAAGTAAATGAAATAGTAAAAGAAATAATGACAAGAACACACAAAATTTGTAGTGATTCACCTCAATTGAAGGCTAAATCTACTTTGAGTTTTCTTGGGTGGTATTTTGCTATGAGAAAATATGAATACAAAGATTTGTGCCAAGAAATAGACTTAAGCTGTTCTCTAACGCTGGCATCTATTTATAGTACTCGCATAAGTTAAATTCAAATACATGATAATCTTTTTTTTTCCTATTGACTAAATGATGTCACTATGATCTCTTATAGAATTTATCCCTTCTAAGGATTTTAGATTTAACTGATTTTGATCATCTTGAATGTTTATCGTCACCTTGGAGGTCTTTTTATTTGAAAACTAAAGTGAATAGACCATTTTTTCGTTCATGGATATTATCTGTTTAAGAAGATTCTGAAATGCACCGAGGCTATATAGGCCAACATCCTTCTTGGGCCTTTTTGGGCCCATTTGTAACACCCAAATAATTTACTATGCATTATATATGCAATTTGTAAAAGTTATTGTGAGCAATCTTATGTCACAATATTTTTTGTTAAATCTAAATTTTTTGACAAATATTGATGAAAAGAATATTTAAAGACATTAAGATGAAGGTTCGATGATGAATAGGTGAAAAGAAAGCTAGAAGTAAAACTGTCAAAGAATCTGTCGTAACAAATTCTACAATGGAAATGCAATATAGGTGTTATACAAAATAAAATATGTAATATAGAAACATACTAAATAAAAAGTATGAATAATTATGGAAGATTATGGAAGCTAGTGGAAGCTAGTGGAAGATTATAAGAAGAATACTGATAGTATAAGAAAACTTTACGCAGGATAAACTTGGGCTACAAAAGTCAAAAAAAAGTCAAACTTTTTTCCTTAAAAGTATAGAAAATTCTACACAATTCTAAGGCCAATTTCGTGGGCCTTAAGGAGGGGAAGAATTCAAAATTTTCAATTACAAAAATGCCATTAGACTTGGTATGTAAATATCCAAGGGTTCATTTAAAAACAAAACTTTTTCTCCACTTTTTATCTCCAAAATCAGCCACTCTTACAGCCCATTTATGCTCAAACTTTGATGGTTCTAAGAGATCAAGGAAGCTTTTAAGGTAAAAACCCTAACCTAGTCTAATAGGGTGTTTGCAATGATAGTGGGAACCATTTATTAGAACCACTTTTGCTGTAGCATGTGAGAGCTTTACACTGTAGCTTTTTTTTTTTTAATTGTTATTGTGGCATGTAGGAGCTTTCATTGTTTATAACTAAAAAAGTGGTGGGAACCACTGTAACGCCCCTACGTGGGGGTTAACCGTTTTTATGAAATAAAATGAAGGTTAGAAAATAAATATAAATTATCAAAGTAATTCGCCCAGGACTTAAATAAAGACTCTCAAATTAAAATAAAAACATAAACAAATAATAAACCACAGTTTAATGTAGCACCTTAAATTTTAATAATATACAATTGTCATCATCATCATTTCAACCCTCAACAAATCTTAATACAGTCACAAAAAGTAACAATGGATGCTTACATTATCATGAAGATCATTCTTTGCATTCAAAGCCATCCCAACGTAATATAGCTACCTAGCTTCTCCAACTATTTTTCTTGTAGCCACCTTACACTTAGTGAGTCCTGAAAAGATGAACATATAAGGGAATGAGCGACAACATGCTCAGTAAGAAAAACCATTACTCATCTTAAGTTTTTATTCATTACCATATTAAAACTGCATGATTAGTTAATTTACATCATATACCACATTATGAGGTTTATTATGATCATATCTTATGGATACCATAGTTAACCATTACCAGGTTTCACACTTATACATACATATAAATATTATAATTCATCATTATTCCTAGGTATCCACATTAAATAAGTAACACTTCACTTATCGAAACCCAAATGGGCGAACTTGGTCACCCTCCAAACATTTCGAGGGTATTCTGGTGAGGGGACATCAAGCCTCGAGTCCTCACCAAGTCGATTCTTGTACA
>CAMOHE010042001.1:0-52639 GCA_946598075.1 Artocarpus hirsutus
AGATAAAAATTAAATCTCTATATCCTATAACATTATATTTGTACTTCATGTACCGATATGTATATAATTTATTACAAGAAAAAATTAGTTCTGAGCAGAACATCTTTCCTTGAACAAAAATATACAATAGTAGATGAACATGTCCTGCAATTATATATATATATATATATATATATCAGCTTTTAATTAATAAATGCAATTAAGAAAAACTTAGATAATTCCAAAATAAAAAATAAAAAGGGTGGACAATACATTTGTTTGCACATATCACCATGATATAAGGAAGTGCATAAAAAGGGTTTGACAAAGAGAAGTTTAATAGAGGGAAAAAAATTAAATCTAAAAAGTGCAGGTCTTATCCTAATCTGTTCTAGATCTAGTAGTGTTCAATATAATAATTTTTTGCTCGCATTTGTTTACTAAAATACAACGCATTTGTTTTCTCACAATCTTGTCATGTAGCGGCGGCGCGACAGGTAAGATTTATATAAATTTATAAATAATTAACAGTTCCACCATCAAACAGTTATTTCTATCTAATTAATGTCTACTATAGCACTAAAGGAATTTGTGGATTCCAAAGGTTTACTGCCAACGACTTGACCGAAGACAAAAATAATTAATGACCCCCTCAAATGAAAAAAATCTTTTTATTCTCGTAAAATAAAATTATACTACTTATAAAACAATAAGACTTTATCTAATTTATAATATATTTTTTAAACTAAAATCTATTTTTTTTTGTAAATAACAAAGTTTTAACAGCATAAAATTAAATAGGAGTATTGTGATAAATATCTTTGTGTTATCACGTACCTTTTTTTTTTTTTTTTCTTGATACAAGGATGATTATTTTTTTACCTTATTGTTTCTTAAAAGGAAGCCGGAACCTCAAAAATCTCCTTGCAGTTTTCTTCCTTTATTTTTCTATTTCAATTTAATAATATTCGGCACACGACCAAAATTTTCGGTGTAGGAAATTGAAAAATCAAGTAATCGAAAAATGACTTGGAACGGAAAACAAAAACCAGCACCGTGTTTCTCTCTACTGTTTAAATCCGGTTTTGGTTTCCTGATTTAATAACTTACATTGAACTTTATTAGGTCGATTTTTAAGTCCAGACTTTGAAAAACAAAATTAATTAATAATCACCGTTTCATGTCGGTTGACACTGACAATGTGTGCTGCACACGTATTCCGGCATTAACATATTATTGTGGTTTCATGTATATTTCCGTCAAATATTGCTGCGCATAAATAGCAAAACCCTCTTTTTGTGTTGCATAATATTTTATAGTTTTATATAGATATATAAAATATTATTTGCTGTTTTTTTTCATTAAGAAAATTATCCAAGATTATAACTAAAGTTTTTTGTGGTAATAGGCCACACACTTGAGGAATCATTTTAACTGTGTGTTTAATAAATCGATTTAAACTAAAAAATACTATAATATAATGAAGGTTTACACTATAGTATATGTTTATTTTACAACATATAAGAGCTTTATATTGTAGACAGTTTCAACTTATAAATTTGAATCGTTTTGTCAAACACAAGCCAAATTTTTTAAGATTTTTTTTCTCCCTTTTGGTCTTTAGATGAGGGACTCAATTCAAAACTCATTCTCAAAAAGAGGTTTGGGAAAAAATTTTCATTTGTCTTTGAGAATGTCCGAAACTAGAGTACTTTCGGTTAACCCCTCCTCAGCTTTCTGCTACAAATCCCCTAAAATCTCTTGTTCATTTAACTTTCCTACTTTCTATATATCCACTCTATCACAAGTCCAACAAGAAGATCGTTAACGATTTTAACACTCTTTTTGTCAGCTCTCCGAAAGGGGTTTTCTTCTCATTGGTATTCTATCCTTCTCCAAAAGGTGTAGAGAATCATTTTAACCTTGGTGATGGGTAAGAGAATAGCACATGTTTGTAGAGATCTAGAGCGGGTAAGCATATATATATATATAAATATATATCAGTGACTTAAGGTTTACAGATTTGGCCTGTTGAAGCTATCCTTCTAGTCTCCATTAATGTGTAGTTTATTGATTTTGGAGGCATTAATATATTGATTGTAGCACCAGTGTTCTAGAGTTTCGATGACAATATTATCTCTTAGGTTCTAAAAAACAGAGTATATGCATTTTTTCTTAATTCTCTCATGTGGTGTGTGGATTTACCAATTCACCTCAATGAAGAATGCATTTAGATTCTAGTTCATAATTTTTTTTTTACTTTTTTCTTCTATATATATAGCTGTATAGATTTGTCGTATACTGAGAATAAATAATGTATTCTAATTTTAATTTGCATTTAATATATTTTTTAAGGTGTAAGGAACTGTCAGTTACCTACAATAAACAATGCATTTTGATTCTAGATCATATTTAATGTCAGTACTTAAATTAATCAATTATTGTCAGCTAATAATTTACTTTGATTATTTATATTGTTGAAGCATGTGACGTGTCTCCATTATTTAAAAAGAAAATAAATGAACAATAACTTCCACTATGGAAGATAATAAGTTATAATTTGTTGAAACTAAGCTAGTTCTAGAATTTATGAAAGAAACAATCATCGTATTCTCTTATGCTGTGCTTCTTCTTCTTCTTCTTCTTTTTCTTTTAATGGAAGTCTTTTGCTAGCTAATTGTTTTTCATAGATGAATAATGCAGTTTTATCTACTCTCTCATTTGAAGAAAAGTCGATCTTGCTAGTGTTAACATATCATGCATAATTTGAATCCAATACTATTTTCTATGTTGATGAGGTACACAAATTTATCAATTATTGTGCACAGTAATTACGGTAGGTATTATTCTAAAGGTTAGTGAAGATTATATCATGTGTGTCTCATTATATAAGAATGGAAGTACAAAACGATTATGCCTACCATAAAATTAATTAGACAGTAAGCTTGAATAATTAGGGAAATAACTGACTGCAGATTCTTATGGTCACTTTTTTTCCATAGATAAATATTTCAACTTTACTTTCTTATGAGAATAAAATTCATTCAACTTTTTCGAGTAATTAGTCGTTGAAGGTCAATTTATTCTTGTCAAATGACGCCTTCATTCTAATTTAATTAGGATTGCCGGTCTAATCACACAAGCCGAATCAAATATTTTGCCGGTCTAATCACACAAGCAGAATCAAATATTTTGGCCTGGCCTGCTTATAGGAACTATGCACATATTTTTAGGCTTGATCATAATTAGGACGGAGTTAGAAAAATTAATCGAAGAATAAAGCCTATATTAACATTGTCAAAAAAAAATTAAATAAAGAAAGATTAAGTTTTAAGAATGGCAAAACATAATTTCAAAAGAAGCAGGGTATAATTAAAGAAGCGAAATATAATTTTATAAAATTTTATATAAAATATTGAAAAAAATGTTGAGGAGAACAGTCATCCACATTTGACTGTATATAGCTCTGTCCTTGATCATAATCACATCATAAGAGGTAATTTTATTGTCACGCATTGATCAATGTCCTTCATAAATGGATTGTCCATATTCATGGTTCACAACAGTAAATTTAAGGGTGAACAAGCATGCTATTTGACAAGCAGGCTGTGGTTTTACAAAATGATGGTTTTGGAAAAATCCAAACCATAACAGCTCATTTTGAGTGGCAGACGGAATAATCAGGTTGCGGTGTTAGCCTGTAAGACTTTTGTTGAAATACTGAAAAGATAGAAAAAGAAAAATGTAAAGCTAATTTACAGTATGTTTTCATTATGTTTTTAGGATAATTATCATTTTTTTATCTAAAACAAGATCATTAACATCGAGCAATCGTCATCGTAATTCATGTTGTGTCTTTCAAACTTCATAATATGTAACATGAATTCGCAGGACGGTTTGAAAACTTAGGTTTGGTGAACGATCAGTTTTAAGATAAACTGTCCTTTTAGAAAAACCCAAACCAAAACCAGTTTATGCGTGAGGGATGGACAGTTTGAAACAACAATTTGACGATGTGATACTGTGACACAAAAATGACGACATGGGGAGGGCGGAAGGGGAGATTTGGCGGTTTTATGCACCCTAACAATAAACTTAAACTTAAGATCTATAAGATTTATAAGTGTGCATCAACCAAACGAGACATCAAGTTGTTTTGCAAAGATGGTCAGGAGGGTAATCAAGTATTAGTGTATCTCATATTTACAATGAAAATTTCAAATTTCTAAATCACACAATTTAATTTATCAATATTTATTAAACTATTTTATTTAAATAACCATTCAAAAATATTCATATTCATTAATGTTTAGGCGTATAAAATTGAAGATCAAGATCATCCATAGTTTCAAATTCCCAATTAGAACACTTTTATAACTGCCAATTCGCATTTAGGTCATACAGTATATGATGATCATAGTTCTTTCCACAGAATTGATCAATCGAGTTTTCTTAAATTAAAATTTGCCAAGAAATCTTATCAATCAAGACTCGGATCATTACTTGAGGAAGATAAGAGCTGATCTAGATACTCAGCTCCAAGATCCTCTAAAACCAGCAGCTTCTTCACACTGGTAGTATTGCTTTCATCTTCCAAGCACTCATGATCCTTCCCTTTCTTTTTCCGTTGACGATCAATCTTGCTTTTCGTCGATCTCTTTCTTTGCATAGAATGCTTTTGCTTCAATGTCTCCGCCGGAGAACGCGCAAAATCCCAATCATTCAACAACTTCATCTCTAGGAGCGACTCTCGGACCCTCTCCACAGGGAAGTTGAGCACGGCCGCGGGGCCTCTCATGGAGAAGGCCGCTTGGTCGTAGGCAAGCGCGGCCTCCTCCGCTCTGTCGAACGTCCCCAGCCAAACCCGCTGACCACTCCTCGTTGAGTCCCTAATCTCCGCCGCGAACTTCCCCCACGGCCGCCGCCGGATCCCTATGAATTGCCTCTCCTCCACCTCCTTGTTATTGGATATTGGATCACCTGCATCATCAGTACTAGAACTACTACTACTATTACTGCTACTACTGACCTTTTGTATTAATTCATTGGTTATTTGTTGTGATTCTTGACGGTGGTGGGATGAGGAAATCATTGCCGTTTGATCATGATCATCTGGGAGAGGAAGTTGATCACGATGATCAACCGTGTGTTCTCTGATTGAGAAGTGATCAACTAGCTGGTCAAACGAAAGTGAATCTTGGTTATGGGGAAACCTATGGCCATCCCATGGGGACAAAACATCTGATAATATTTCCTGAAACGTTTCCAGGTTTTGGTCTATTGCGTTAGGAAAATCCATTTTGGATCTTAATACACAACATTTCAGCGGAGTAAATACACATATTTATATTTGGAATAATATATTAACGAATTAATTTGGGAGTAAGTACGGAGACAGAAGTTGACACTAGAAAGAAATTAATGGATTAATTAAAAGACAATTATTAGGCATTAGCTAAGTCGCTAGACAACAAATCTTAAGAAACAATTTACAAGTGTTAGGCCACTTGTATCAATCAATTAATTGTAGATTAATTTATGGATATACATACACATATCCAAATAAGGCAAAACCTAAGAGCTAATCTTGTTGTCTCCTTTAGCGAATCATTTATCCCAAAAGCAAACTAAAGACAAAAACAATGTTTGGTATTATTTTGAGAATTTTTGAAAATGTTTTTATATATTTGAGGCAAAATTTTCAAAAACACTTTCAGTATAATTTTTAAAAAATCCTCATTTTTCAAAAAAAAAAAAAAAACTATTTTACCTATTTTAAAAATGCCATCAAACGGAAGAGAAATAATATGTATACACGCAAACATCAATTTGGACAATACTGAATTACGTATAAAGAAATAGAAAAAAAAAACCATAAACATTATACCTTGTACTTAAGAAAAACAAAACAAACAAACAAAAGCTAGAAGCTCTCTTTAAGGCTGATTTACATTAATTTTCGAACCAATCTTTTATTAAAAAAAATTGACATCAATTGGGGCCAGAAAGGAGAGCCACCCAAATCTTCGAATTCCAATAATGCAGCAATTTGTATTATGGTTTTCTTTTGGAAAAGACAAAAAGTATTTATCTTGTTTTGGCGCAAGCAGTACATCACCAGCAATGGAATTATGGAATAATTAGTAGCTGCTTTCCTTGATCACTTGTGCAAACTTAAACATAAAATACCCTTGCTTTACCATAATAATGGAAATTTTTTGGCATCATGATGGCACAAACCATCAAATGTTTTCCGACACTGTAAAAACATTTTAACTATATCTCCATTCGGAAATGAAGAAAACAAAAGAGACGTTAAATGAACAAAAACAAAAAAAGATTAATGACGCTATTCCTAACGATATAGTTGTGAAAAAAAAAATTGTTTTCCTTTCTCACTTCATTTACTCAACACCAAAATATGGATCTGTATCTAAATGCGACACAAAAATTAATAGTCAAAATTTAATAAATGAGAATCAATAAAACATTGCAGATATCCTATCAAGAATCAGAACTTTTTACATAAAAAACTTTGCCACCATAAAAAACTTCGCCACCATCTTTTAATAGGAGAAAATGATTAAATATGTGAGTTGGGACTATTACAAGTAAGATATTTGGCTTCTCGCTTGAACAAGTTAAAGTAACATGTGTAAGTTCTTTTTAGAAATAATAAAATCTATACAAGACGATGAGATCCTACAACATGAGATTGTGTGTGTGTGCGTGTGTGTGTGTGTGTGTGTATATATATTGTAATTATATATAAAGGAAAAACTAATTCGTTGTGAGATTAATCCACTTGATTCTTTTTTTTTTAAATAAAAGAAAACTCTATATTCAAAAAGAAGATGAACATTTCTCACAATTATATATAACAGCCTATTGTAATGCGCAGGTAATTCCATAATAAAAAAATAAAAGGGTAGAAAAAGCACTATATATGTCACCATGAATTATAGAAGAACTGTGTAATAGAAGCGATTGACAAAAGACAACTTTAATTTTGACAAAAAAAGAAAGAAAGAAAGAAAAAGAAAGATGTGGCTACCAGTAGCTCCTCTGTAGCTGGATGCCTATAAGTTCTAAAGCAAGCTCAAATCTAAGCCTATTCTCTATATGATTATAATAATAAAATTTACAGGTCCTAAAGCATATCCTAATTATGTTTTTTATTCTAACATGTTCAATATAATATTTGTTTGGCATTTGTTTATGTAACATTGACACATTTGTTTTCTCACTCTCTTGTCACGTAGCGGCTGCGCACGACAGCTAAGATAAACAAATATAAATTTTCATACATATAGTAAGTCTTCCACAGTTAAAAAATTATTTTTATTTAATTAATGTTTGTTATAGTGCTAAAACGGGTTTAAATAAGGAATTTGTGGATTCCTTTTTTTTTTTTTTTTTCTTTTTTATCAGAAAGAGTGAAAGACCATTATTTTGTTAATTTTCATAAAAGGAAATTGAATACCTTAAAAATTTCCTTGCATTTTTCTTCCTGTCTTTTCTATTTCAATTTAATATCTGGCATTACGCAACCAATATTTTCAAGAATAGAAAAACGATTTTTTTTTTTTTTTTGAAAAGAGTGGACCTGTGATTTTGGTTAGTTTGAAAATTATCAAAGGTTGTAACTAATATATATATATATATAATTTTTTTTTTACGCAAGCCAGTGATTTTCACTTGGGTAATCACTTTTTTCTATATTTTCTTCTTTTACGCTTTTTAGCCATTGGATGGCGGACAATTTTTTCATTTTCCCGTTTGATTGTTTATTACACAAATTCCACACAAAAGCTAGTGTGCCACACGTGTCTGTTCAGGAAAAAAAAAAAAAAAAGTCACCCAAATCGAAAAAAGAGATTTGAAAGTTTTTCATTTGTCTTGAGATTGTCCATAAGTACTCGTATTTTTTGGTTAACCTCTCCCTAGCTTTCTCCTAAAATTCCCCTAAATTTTTCTTCCCCCTTTAACCTTCCTATCTCCTATATATTCATTCTATCACACTAAATCTATGGATAAAAAATTAAAGCACACAAGTTTATCAAGAAGATTTTTGGCTGCTCCGAGAGAGGTTTCTTTCTTATTCGTATTTCATCATTGACAAGGCGAACGGGTCAGAATTAAGCCTAAAGTTGAGGAACAGAAACGAAAGGTATGAGGTTTATATATATTGATTTGGTCTATTGAAGCTATTGCAAGTTTCTACTACACTATGCGGTCTGTTGGTTTGGGGAATTATAATGATTATTCCATGACATTAATCTCTAAATATTTGTCCACTCTTCCCACCTTTTTTTGTTTTGGTTTAAGAGTCATGGAGTTGTTCCAACAACAAATCATGTTTCTTTCATGAGGTGTATGGCTTTGTCAAGTGACATCAATGCAGAATGCATTTAGATTCCATTCATATTATAAGTTTTTTTCTTATCTGTACAGGTGTATGGATTTGTCGTATACTGACAATAAACAATGCATTCTAATTCCAACTTGTATTCAGTTTATTTTTTTAAGGTGTATGGATTTGTCAGTTACTTATAATAAACAATGCATTCTGATTCCAAGTCGGTTCATATTTAATATTAGTATTTAAATTTTTCAATTTTTGTCAACAAATGATTTAATATTTATATTATGAAAGCATATGACGTGTCTCTCGTATTTAAAAAAAGAAAGAAACATTAAACAATAACTCTGACCATATATGAAACAAAGCTATTCCGAAGTTGATGAAATAAACCGGCATCATATGCTCTAAGTTTGAATATTTCTTTTTTTATTGAAAGTCTTAAGCTACCTAATTGTGTTTTCATAGATGAGATAGTGCAATTTTCTCTCTTTTTTAATTAAAAGAATTCGACTCATATTTAATATGTTTATGAGGTACATTAATTTATTAGTCATTGTTTTAAACCAGAAAAGTAAGTGAAGATTATGTGTCTCTCTCATTATACAAGAATACTACTAAACAAGAGACAGGGGAAAAAAAAAAGAAGCCAATTACGCCTAAAATGAAATTAATTAGGGACTAAGCTTGACTGTAATTAGAGAAATAAACTAACTTAAGATTCTTCTGCTCACTTTTTTTTTTAGATAAATATTTCAATTTATCTCTATTCTTTTGGGAAGAAAATTCGTTCAAGTTTTTGAGTTGGTCGTTGAAGGGCCAAATTTCTTCTAAAGAGACGACGCTTTCAATATCTTTTTACATCGCTCAAAACATGACAACATGTAGATGGGCCTGCTCATTGTCGAACATGGCACTCTGGACATATTTCTGGGCTGCTTATAATCATTCTCAGAGGTAAAATGTTGGCGTGACATATTTAAATCCATATCCTTTATAGTGATTTTTTTAAAATTTTTTTGCTATGGATAAATGGATTGTTCATAGTCACTGTTCACAGTGATAAAACTTGGAACATGTTTGGATTACAACTAACAAGTTTTGATTCAAAACAATTCTACCACGGTATTTTTTTCGTATAAAAATTGAATGGTTATAATGTTTTAGATTAAAATCTTTGGATGGAAATATATATATATATATATATATATGTATATGTAGATATATGTTTCTAAACAAACTTTTAATTTTGAGAACCCTAAATTTTATAAACATGTACCAACTAGATAGGGACATCATTTTTTCTTTTGAGAGGGAACATCAAGTTGTTATTACTTAACTCAAGGGTATAGATTTGTCCGGTGCCGACAAAAATGCATTTTGATTTCAGTTTAAGAATTTTTTAAGGCGTATGAAATTGTCAATTACCGACAATAAACAATGCATTTTGATTCTAGGTCGTTCTGTATTTAATATTAGTATTTAAATTTTTCAATTATTGCCAACGAATAATTTACTTATTTATTTATATTATGAAAGTATGTGACGTGTCTCTCTTATTAAAAAAAGAAATAAATTATAACTTTCATCGTATAAAAAACTGAGCAATTATGGAATAATTAATGAATTAAACAAGCATCATATTCTCTCATGATATGCTTATTTTTAGGAAGCCTTTTTTTTCATCGGAAGTCTTATGCTAGCTAATTGTTTTCCACAGATGAATAGTGCAATTTTCTCTCTTTTTTTCATTTGAAAAGAATTCGATCAGTAGATGATGCATTTTGCTTCCAATCCGTATTTACCATCTTGATGACGTACACTGATTTATCAATCATTGTAAATTAACTATCGTTATAAAAGTAAGTGAAGGCACTACTAAAGAATACTAGTAAAATAAAATTACTCAAAAAAAAAAAGGAATATTACTGGGGAAAAAAACAACTACGCCTACCATAAAATTAACTAAAGAGGCAATTACGCTTCGTGGAGTTGGGTGAAAAACAGACGTCAGACTAATTTGCTCAATTTTTTTTTTTTCCTTTGATAAATATATTTTAATCTTTATTTTCTTTTGTGAAGGAAATACGTTGACATTTTTGAGTTGAAGGGCCCAATTAATTTCTTATGGTCAGCAGATGGATATTACTGATCATGATGTACTAGAATAGTGGGTCCAATCACACACGTAAATATTTTCTGGGCCTTTTCTAGGACCATAATGTACGGAGTGGAACTTCCCACATATTTCTGCGTCTGCTTTTCTGGGGTGTTTTAGACGGGGAATTTTTATAAACTCATTTTTTTAAAATTATTTTTTATTAAGTGTTATATGTACAATTTAAATATATCATATAAATTTTACAGTGTGACACAACTTTCAAAACATGTGTAAAAATATTTTTTTTAAAGTGTGATATAACATGTAATGTTCTCTTTTAGACGTACATGACAAAATCTCAGTTGAAATATTAAAAAAATTTAAAATATTTCAAAAATAACAAATACTAAAGTTAATATGATAATTATTATGTAATTATCTTGTATAAAAAGTGACATGTCATTTAATAATTACTATATAATATTTCTCTGTCTTGAAAATTCTGATAATTTTGTCCAATTTCAATTCTATCATAAGAATTTTTCATCTAATTTTTAGACGTGTGTGGCTTGATCCAAATACTTTAAGATTGTCAATATGTATTGTTGACGATGACAAATTAACTTAAACTTAGATTAGCAACAAAAATTAACTTAAGCATAAGATCTAGAATTTTTTTTATAAACGTGAATTAACTAGACAGGGGATAAGAACAAACAAAATATCTCTTGTGCTAATTGTTAAGCCATATTAGAATAGCTATAACCAACTTTTCAGTTAAGAATATTGTAAAGTTATCACATGCTACAATAAAAAAAAGTTATTACAATATAAAGCTCTCACATGCTACAATATTTATCGTTCTAATTAACAGTTCTAATTACCGTACCAAACACCCTAATAATATTACTTCTTCACTGTTTTTAGTCGGTTGGTTAGCTCATGTCATGATACATGCAATGGCCTATTGTATTAACTTTTAATATAAATACAAGCTACAGTGCTCTAACTAATTCAGTTGAGCAAATCAAACAATTCACGTTTAGACCATTGTTCTCTCTTCCCAGATTTCTCTAGGCTCTTCTTATTCCTATCTCTAATACTTTAATACGTATGTAATCATTAAAAAAAAAAAAATGTTTGTATGTATTTACCCTTAAAAAAACGAAGATCTCAATTAACACACTTCTATAATTACTAGCCCTCTTTTTGCATAGCAACAAGTGAAATAACATAAACTCTTTGTTTTATTGGTCGGTTATAATACAGTAAAAGCTCGTATAGTTCTTTCCTTTTCCTGCGTGCGCCTTATATCCAAGGTCAATGATTTCAAGATTGAATCGAGGTTCTCAAAAAGAGCGGTTAATTTTAGTAGTTCGTTTGCGAGCATTTATTTTAAAAATTTACAGCTCACCACCAATGGGACTAATCAGACTGTTAAAATTTTACTGAATAATTAAAATAATAGTATCTAATGACAAACAAAACTATTATAAGTTTTGCAAAAAAAGATAGCCAAGAATTATGTTTATGATCAACTTACTGAACAACGTTTTGTTTAGAAGACATTAAATATCGAAACTTAGCCTTTATTTGGTACTCACGATAAGAATCATAGTTAGAATCAATATGGTTTAAGAGCTTTATATTGTAACTGTTTTTTATTCTATATTATAACTGTAGAGAGCTTGTAACAATAGACGATTGAAACTTCCAATCGTGGTGCGAAACGCACTATTAGACTCAAGTGGGTGGTTTAGGCTTATCTTCATTATCGGTAGAGTCTCATTATATTCTTGTACTGTTTCTACGAGCCATTTCCCATATTGTGTGACTATGACTTTTATTTAACAGGCATTACTAAGCACTACTTTTTGGAACTGATTGCCATAAAAGAGACGTCAACTGAAAGCCTAGCAGTCGTGTGGAGAAGCAGGAGCACCCATTCGTTCTTGAACAGTAGAACTACTATTGCCATTCCATATCAAATATATATATATATATATATATCGTTTAGTGCTGCCATTGTACCTTTACAGCCCACGTTATTCTTGTTTGATGTGCTACCATCAAGCTTTTGGTCGGTTGGGAACAGCTGGGCCTTTTTTCCACGTACAAAAATGTCTGAGTTCTTATGGGCCACCCATTTCTTAAGTCGTTTAAAAAGTCAGATGTGAATCAAAATTAAATTTTGTTGAGAAAATAATATAACAAATTAGTTTGAAACATTCTTTTCTAAATTTTTTCCCGTTTGAATGAAGTTCTCAAACGAGCTCTATATTGTTCCGGTGAAGTAGACGAATACTAATTTTAACATACTATTCTATGAAAAAGTTTTGAGTCCAATCTATCAAGAAAAATGATACGAACAAATATCTAGACTTGAAAAGTGGTATATCCGGCCTAATTTAGGTTTTCACGCTATTATAGTGGGTTGGAAGCATTAGGCTCTCACGCGTTAGCTCATTATAACGTGCAGAAGCACAGTGGCCGCCTTCACCACAAACCACCCCAATTCAAAACCCAAAATAATGCCACTGCGCACTAATTTGGGCACCAACCCAAATGGTATCGAACTTTTGTGTTACACATGCATATAATGGGAATGCACACAATCTTTTGAGGCTTTTTTGTTTTTTTATGTTGAAAGTAAGTGTAGAGAGACAACAGGAATGATCGACTGTAGTTATCTTTTGTGTGAAAGAGCCCTCGCATTCTTTACATTAAGCTATATATAATTACTTGTGTAGGGAGATAACAAGAATGACCAACCGTAACTATCTTTTGTGTGAGACCGGAAAGAGCCTTCGCATGCTTTACGTTAAGCCATATATAATTACTTGAGTTGAGAGACTAAGGGCAACGTTAAAACCCTACCAAATGCTATTGAATAGTGAGACAATAGTTTCAAAAAAGTTTCAAGTGCTTTCATACAACATTGAACTCAAACCCAGAACTTCCCATATACTGAATCATTTAGGAGTAGGCCTGATGTCATTTGTTACCGCACTTGAAATAATTGGATAATGAATTGTCACGTCTGTTTAGAGAAAAATATAGTTAAAGAATTTACAAATTTTATATTATTTTCCTAGCGTTGAGGAAAAACAACACACCCTGTAAATGCAACCAAAAAAGATAAAAGTGAAGCAAAAATCATTATAAAGTGCAAACACATAAAAGATAAAGACTTACATGATTGGGGAAAATTGTTAATGTCAATTAGGGAGGGAGAACACGTTCACTAACAACTCTAAAAATTACTCTATTTACAAGCTCTTTCAACCTTTATATGCCCAAAACTCTTCATTCTCTTTGTCTATCACTTTTCTCACTTTTTTTCTCCTCTGCTTAAATGGATGCACCATTTTTCTCTACTTCTTTGAAATTATGATACCATAAATAAAACTACAGATTTATATATTCTCAATGCACGACGACATTAACCTATCCCGATCTCACAAAATAACTTGACTCAATGTATCAATTTCGAGTGACACACCCAACATCGAGGTCCTAGCTTTTATTTTGGCACCGAAATGACCATTTTTTTCGTTTGCGAAAACATAGAGTTTGATTTTTAACCGTTCAAAAAATGCTGAATCAATAAGGCTTCGTCTAGAATGGCTTAAAATCAGGTGTTTTTAGCTTATTCAACTCAAAAGTTGATTTTGGACCTGTTTGGGTGGACAAACTGTTTAAATTTTTGGCTTTTATAAACACTTTTGGAACAAGCCATATCTTTGATGATTATGAAAAAAAGCGTGTAAAAAGCTTTTTCATTTATATTTTTAACCTTATATTTGTAAATGACAAATTAAAAATTTCATATATATCCTTATATTACATTACTTTTTATAACAATAAGAGCTTTTAACTTATTTAACCCAACAGGTTTAAAAATGTTCTTCATAAATCAAAAACCACTTTTCTAACACTAGTCAAACACTAATTAAAAAACTTTAGTTTATGCTTTAATTTTTCTACTGTTTAAAAACAAAAGCAAAGGGAAAACTTCAACGAATAATGTCAATGGAGACATGCATTAGACTCCTAAGTTTGAAAGTTCGAGCAACTTTTGGAGCTTAATTCAGTGTATTTTATCTCTTGCCATCCCATGTCCTAAAGCCTACATAAAATCAACGTTCCACTTAAAACTTAACATTTCCCAGACATTTCCAGGAAATATAAATCTTTTTTGACTGCTCATAATAAATAATTATTCTGCTAGCGAAAAGGTCAAAAAGATAAGGTGGGTAATTGAAGTTGTAATTGTTGAATTTACTTCCTTTTCATTGTGCTCTCCACTATGAACTTTGTTTGATAATTCTAAAAAAATAGTCCCAAAATTTCAGATCAAAAAGAATGTTTATTTTAAGGTGAAGTGGGGAAACTTTTAACTGTAGAGGGTTTTGATTTCAAGGTGAATAATGAATGATATGATGAGAAATATCTAGGAAGCTCTGGCTACTTTAAATTATGGCCTTTGAGAATGAAATCATATGACTGCCTAATGGGTTTATCTCCACATGGCCTGCAAAGCGCAACCATCGATCGTAGTGGGGTGGACGAGGTGGCCTTTTTCATATTTTCGCATTTTGTGTTTGCTTTTTGAATTAGGCCACTTTCATACCACGCACAAAAAAATCTCAACCTTTCTTCCCCTTAGGCACTTAAAAATTTTTTTTGATTTTTTTAAAGCATAAGTTAAGATAGGGATTCAGATTGATATATATCTTTTCTGGAATTAGGTATGTCAGTATCGCTAGATTATACATACAAGGACGAAGATAAGAATTTCCTTTATATTTGGTTTTAATTTTTATTTTTTGAAATTGAGGGGTGGGGAATTTAAATTGATCTAAATCTTAAGGCAGAGTTAAGTGTGAATTACCTATGCATTATGTTTATAATAACTTTATTAATTATTTTGTTTTTAAGAAAGAAGAGTAATAGGTTGTTTAGAGCATTGGTTCAAACAATAATTTTAGTTAGAAACACCGTAGCATGTGAAGAGTTTTGCATGTAATTTACTTTTTTTTTTTACATTATAGCATATGAACGCGTTACATGTAGCAACCAAAAAGTTCTGATTGAAGTGAAAATACTAAATATAGTCTCATTATTCAATGACTCGTCTTAAAGAGGACAATATGAGATTTTCTTTTGTACGCACCACGTTTATTATTTTAAGACAATATGCTTTCAAACATCACCAGCTAATAAGTTAATCAAACTCTCTAATTGCGAATATCATGATGACTAGAGCTTAGAAAGAATAATAAAGGTTTAAAATATTGCACGAGATGGCACTGATTGAGACATCGAATCTTGACCCTTCTTGACCCTTAATTATCACCAAAGTCCACACGACCTTCCAAATAAAAAAAAAAATTGTAATCCATTTGTAAACTAGAACAGAAGTCTTTGCGAACAATTAACTATATTAATTAAAGTCTTACAAGAAAAATAATAACTGTAGATCAAAGAAAAGAAATATTAACGGCTCCCTTGCAAAAAGAAAAACAAAAAACAAAGGTTGTGATGGGAAATCGTTAGGTTATATTGTTAATTCTGGACCACAGAAATTGTTTAAAGACCAATTCTTAACAGGAACTGAAAGTTACTTCTTTGAGGACGCTGCGACACGATTTTTCAACGACACGATTTTTCAACGATGTTATCACTTTGGTATCTTGTGTTTAGTGAAACATTAAATTGGTACTTTATTATTTAGAAAATATTAAAATCTATTTCTATAGTTTTCAAAAATATATTTTGATACCTCGACCCCGTATTTTATAATTAAAATAATTATAATAGACGTTATTTTTTGAAAACTATAAAATATCCCGACCCCGACCGCATAATAGGCGTCTATAGTTTTCAAAAATTAAAACAAAATATTAAACAAAAATCATCAACAAAAATTATATATGTGGATTTATTCGTTTTTCAAGTATTATTTGTGTTTTTTTTTTTATAATTTTAACAAAATAATTTAAGATTCATTAATAAAAAGATAAGTCAAAAATATATTTCTCGTCATAAAAAAATATTTTTTGAAAACTAGAAGATATATTTTTTTATATTTTTTTAACAATTAGATATCAATATGATGTTTTTCTAAAACATAGAATATTAAAACGATAAAAACCTTTCTTATTTTAAGGGAAAAAAGGGCGGAAAAAAGGCGAGTATTCCCTACCCTAAAGCCTAGCCTACAATTCCGAATTGACGGCATTGCAGTGTCTTTGAATGTATTCGCGGGTTTGTGTTGTGTATTACTTTTCATAAGTTAGGTTAGAATATATTTCTTTCTTTTCTTTTCTTTTCCTTTTTTTTTTAGGAGTCGCTCATGATGAGAATAGACATTTGCTCAATTTGAATTTTTTTTTTATGTATATTTAATCGAAATTTGTAGTTCATCGGTCCCATTGGAATCTAAAATTTAACGCTCGTCTATGTACATCATTCTTAAAGCTGCTCAAATATCAATCGTTAGATGAGACTCCTATTGTTTGTGGACAAGTTTTTATCAAGTGGTAGATGGTTAGATACTCAAAATAGTTGTTTTTTTCTTGTTCTCTTCTAATCCGATGGTTGAAAAATAAGATGTATACATACATTACTACATGTTAGAATATATTGTCCTTGTCATTCTAAGCATTGCTTTATTTAAAGAGTGAACTTCACATCATCATATATATTAACACTTTTAACCAAAAAAGATTTTCACTAGCTCCTACTTGGAATCGAATTTTCTCAATTTGACCATATTCTCTCTCTTTCTCCCTCTGCTTTCCCCCTTTTATTATTTTGATTGATTGTTTCAAATTAAGAGAGAATGTGTAACACCCGTCAATTTTCATGTAACGTAAGAGTAATGACGTTAAGTAATTTCCTTATTTATTTATGATAATTTTGCCACTGACTATTTTATTTTAAATATTATGACAGGTGACGATCATGTAGAATTGATGTGCTCAAAGTGTTCATGTTATTTATGTTGAATGTTTAATTTTAATTTTTGCAATAATTAATGTTGTATTAAACTTTGTTGCGTAAGGAAGTTCGTCAGGCCGAACCTTCAAGTTCAGTAGGCCGAAGTGACCTTTACAAAACAGTAGGCCGATGAATATAATCGACAGGTCGGACCTCATGCATTCCGCAGGCCGATGACAGCTGACGAGTAGTCAGCAGAAATTTTCAAAAATGGTGACAACGATAATTGGATGATGATTTTTTTTGATTGATTGGCATATTTATGGATAAATTTCCTAATTTTAGGAAATTAAAGTTTGACTTGTGAATTAATTGAATGTAATTAATGAAGTTTCCTCATTTGAAAAGGCAAAATATATAACTTGAACCATTCTTGAAAGTTCTGACTTTTCCCCTTAATCCTATCCTTTTTTTCCACGAAATTAGCCTTGATTGTAATCAGAAAATTTTGATTATTATGAGGAGATAAGCGCTTTTTTTTCAGACGTTACTCTCATTTTTTTTCTTCCACGATAATTTGTTCTCTCTCCCTCTCACGTTTTCTTTTTCTCTCAACCTTTCTCTTCCTCTCGTTCTTTACTTCTACTCTCCCTCTCGATATTCCTGGTATTATTTGAGTATGATATTGAAATTTTTGGGTGAATTCAAAAGAAGATTGAAGAGAAATCGTTTTGAGGTAAGCACACATTTTTTTTATATTTTCTGAAATTGTATCTCTCTTCAGTCCGACTGCAATATCTCCGTCTAGGATTGTCATTTTGCTTTGAATTTTTTATATGTTATTCATGTATGTGTTATGTGTTAACCCTCAAAATTTCACCTCAGTTGGATTTTTCTATGAAAAGTTATGAATTTTCTTCTCTCTATCACTTACTGTTGATTTATGCTAAACGGTAATGTTGAATTGTCTCTATGTTCCGACCCTTATATCTTTGCCTACAAATTTTCGTTTGCTCTGAAATTTTAATGATTTTCATGAATATGTTATGTGATGTTGCCCCAAATTTTGTGTCATTTCGTGTTATGTAGGCTGAGATATTAATTGTTCATGCTCTGCACCTTATAGAAATGTGTTGCTGATTGTTTATGTTGCATAAAATGTCATTTTTTGTTCATAACGCAAATTAAGGTATTTTCCACGAAATTTTGGTGAATATGTTTATATATATGTTAAGTATTAGACTGGAAAGTTTGGTGAAGGTTTGATTAATATTTTATGTGTTATGAAATTTTTATGGATGCTAGGTATTTAGACTGTTTAAACAGTAAATTTGTTGAACTTTTATTGTGTAATGTTTTTGTATAATTATATGATTTTATTTGGTATTCATATTTTTTAGAGGTACTTTATTATATGTTAATATGATGTCATATGAATTTTGAGGTCTAAATAAATTTATTTTAATTGTTTGCGAATAATTATTGCATGTAAATCACTGTCCAAATTGTTTACGGCTATTTTTGTCTCTGCCATCTAATGCACGGTTTGAGCTGTATGAAATTTATTTAAAGGTAATTTTTGGATATGTTATAATTCTATGTGTCTATTAAAGCTCTTAATTTTTGTAGATTTTTCTATGGTATGAAAATATGATAAATGGACCTGAGATAAGGATTGTTCACTGTGTTATTGCTGCTGGTAGATTTTGGTATATAAGATATATGACTTGTTTTAAATACTAAATTGAATTTTTATGACTAAAGGAAAATCATGGTAATGTGTTTATATGTTAACTTTGTTCTTGCAAAATTTGGTGCTCAAATTGTGTGTGAAAGTGAAGTTATTAAGTTATGAATTCATGTAGGTCAGAAATGTAATTGTGTTGGTAGTTTTATTTGAATGTTTTAAAGTTAATGAAATATGTTATAATTTATGTTTTCAAGAAATGAATGTAAATGTGATGTTATATGAAATGGATGTTATGTTGTGGTAATTAATTCATTGAAAATAAATGTTAATTGCCATTTTATGAATGTATGACATGAACACAATGTGAAGTAAACACATCGAGACCGCTGCATCGTCACCTACAAAAGTAAGGTTAAGTAAGCTTATTGAGGTAAGTACATTCTCACCTGTAACATGATGAGTTTAAGTTTGAAATCTATGTTCATGATGGTTTTATGATGATTTCTCATGATGATTATACATGAAATATTATTATGGAAGCTTTAAGGTATGAAGATTTATGCATGTTTTGATGATAACATTTTTTTCAAAGCATGAAAGTATAGGTATGCATATGTATCACCTAAATAAGTGTTGCACACCCAATGTTATGATATGTTTTTGATAAGTTATGATGTCATGATTGGTTTGGGATTAGCTACCCCTCTCCTCTCATGGCAGGGTGCCTATGATGATGTTATGGTGCAACACTTGGGCCCTTAAGATAAAACGAATAATTTTTAATATGGTTGGTATATGCAAGATATGTTCCTTATGAAACTATGCCTAGTGCACTATTATGATGATGATGATGATGTTCATGAAATGTTTTAAGTTGTGAAATTTATAAATGTACTTACTAAGCGTTTGCTTATTTAAGTTTACATCATGTTGCAGATAAGGGTAAGGGAAACCATGGATTAGGAGGAGGACCTAGACGGGCGTGTGAGTTAAGCAAGATAAATTGCAAACGGAAGACGCCAAGAAAGAAAGAGATTTTTATGAAATAAACTATGATTTATAATTTTGAATATGTTTATTAATTTTGAATTTTAATGATTCAAATTAAGTTTTATAATTTTAAGAATGTTTATTTGATGGACTTTTATTATTTTATAAATTTTCTTTCGCATTAAAACTGTATTTAAACAAATTTTATTTTAATCGTTCGGACTGTCGATCGAGTCCGACCTGCCGAAGTATGTATGTAAATTTTATTAATGTTTAAATGATGTTTATAATCAAGTAATTTATTATAAAAAAATGGATTAAGTTATTATATAATGATTAAGTTATTTAAAATAATAATAATAATAATAATAATAATAATAATAATAATAAACTGCATGGATCCTGGGTTATGTTCTCAATTTATCTTTTTAATTAAATAGTTTATCTTATAAATAAAAACATTACGAAACGAAAGTAACGACATCTGTGACGTCCGTAAAAGGGGACGTTATAGAATGTTATCTACTTTTGAGTGGGGCTAAGCGTAACTCAAACCTTTAATCTATAGTTGGGGTGAAAGGACTTACAACTAATTAAGCTGCCCTCATTTGTCTTCAAATTGCATTTAATTTCTTAACATGTGTTAATAATTTTTTTTCCTCGTTGCCCTTATTCGATGTCGAAGTGAACCGCCGCAAATAATAATGGTTAATAACGTATCTACATGCGCGCGCACGTGCACACACAAGGGTTAACCATCTCTAACGACCATTAACACAGAAACACTAACAGATAAGAATCGCTTAAGTTTTCAACATATATGTGTGAATGCTTGGTGCTTGGTTACTAATACATATACAAGGCCTTTTTATGGTACATTATTGTAATTTTGAAGTTTCAAAACTTCAGTCTTCGTACACCATCCAAATTGATCTCGACGGCCTATATCCTGGCAGTAACACAGTTGAAAGATAGTAACATGTAGTTTTTAACTCAGTAACATGCACTAAGTTGTCCTTTTCTCTTAACCCCAATTGAAACGATTCTTTTTTCTATACGTTTAGAGTGAAAAGATTAATTCCACATTCATATAGCCTATTAAAATCTCTTGCATTAAAATCTCTCGTAGACATTGACGCTTTGAAAAATTTGTTAAAAAAACACTAAGTTTTAAGTTTGAGAATGTCAACAAACCATAAAATTCATTATCTAGAGGAGGAGAGTAAGATCTCTTTCCGACAACAAAAAAGTATTCGCAATAGGAAAAAAAAGAGAAAAAGTTTTGACCATATATTTTAATTAGATACTGAATAATTACTTGAATTAAGGTGATTTAAACTGCGATCTTAACCATTGTTTGAATAAGCAGATAAACCATTATTCAAAATGCAAATAAAATCAGAGGAGATTTCTTCAGTAGATACTAAAAAAAATAATGTACTGATAGGTATTTGCTTTTCTATCGTCGTAATTGGAGAAAAAAGTGGCTTTGACTAAATCTAACAAGCTAAAAAATGTGCATGATTTTATGTAATACTTATCACTGGGGAAGGAATCAAAATCAAAATCTATGTTTAGTATTGAAATACAATCATTTTTAAAAGTTAAGTGGTTAATAATAAATCTAACAAAAACATGATGCTCATGAAAAATTACCTAGACTATAAGGATATAGTTTTGTTCAATTTTTCACACTGGACTCAAAGAAAAAACCTTCCTCTTAATTGGATTTCAAACAAAGAAGTTATGAATTTTTAAAGTCTTGAGTATGAAAATGTTATGCTCATAATAACTAAAGGTTACTCCTAATCTTTTACAGTTACTGTGTTATACTTTCAATTAAATTCTTTGACAAAAGATTTATTTTTATTATATATTAAAATATCTGCATAATAACGACTATGCCTTCGTAAGTTCCATCTAATGACCAAAATACTCTGCATTGCATATAGTAGCCAAACCACCAACATTGTCTTGTTACACTCAGCCAACTTAGCATATAAAAGCTTGCAAATTGTCTGAAAATGTCCCATCAATCCTCAAGTAATATAAAACAAAATATAAAAAATGCATTTTGATAATGAGTTTAAACTCATAAGTTCTAATCATAAATGATACAAAGTTCTTACAAGCTACTATATAAAACAAAAATATATTATAAGATAAGAATCTCACATGACTATTTCAAGTTTGAACTCATTTGCCCTTTAAGTTGTGTGAGACATCAAATTTAGCAGCTTATTTAACGTTGCATTACTTAACACTTAGTTTGCAAAATAAGTTAAAACTTGAACACTGTAGCATATGAAAGCTTTACATTATAATAAACTACTATAGCATATAAGAACTTTACACTGCAGCAAGTTAAAACCGAAAGTTCTAACTTATTTCTCAAACAAAGCCTAAAACGTATTTAATATTTGTTAGGCTTTGACAATAAAGGAATACATATGTTTATCTTAATCAAATAAATGAATAGTTTTATAACCTAACCTCCACAATCATTGCCTATAATCTTTGTATACTATAAATAGCTTGTTACATGTGAAAGCACGAAATGATATGGCTAATGTCACAAACAGAGTTGGTATTTTTTATAGATTCAAATCTTATATGACAAACCTAACAAAATTTATAAAAGTTTTTCTTTCGTTGACTCCATAACCATACACTCTCTAATAAAGAATAAGCGATAATTAAAATTGAAAAAATACGATGTTTACAAACATCGCCCATGTTTTAAACACACAGAAACATACTTAAATTAGCTTAATTCCTCACATAATAAAAACCATAAAAACATAACCAATACAAATAATTAAAGAGGACAACAGGTCGAGATGAATCAAATATATTTGAAGCGTGTGGTGTGGAGGAGGAGAACACAACCTAACAAAATTAGGACATTACTCAAAATCGTACAAAAAATAAACAAATAATATTTTTTTTTCGTAATTAATTAATCTTAGGGTCTCCTCAAGAAAAATAAATAAATAAATTACTTTCCACAATACAGCCAAACCACCTATGGTGGTCACGTGGAGAGGGAAGTCAATAGACATCATGATATAGCATATAAATAAAAGTGATGAGAAAATTCTATCAAGCAGTCCATTCAATCCCAATTAGGTATAGTAGATAAGTCAAACTCTCATCGCCATGATATATGGTCCATTGACAATAAAAAACGAAGCAGAGGGGTTTTTTTTTTTTTTTTGGTTTGCCAAAGTGGTCCATACGCTCCCTTTTATTTTCCACGTGATATTGAAAGACATATTTTGACAATAAAATGGTTTGGACAAATAGAGATAGATGTTATTAATTGTAAAGTTTAAACACCCCAATTTATATATAGTCTCTAAGTTGTTCAATCTAAATCTCAAATTTTGATAAGAGTTTGGAAGAGTGATTTGAATTCAAGTTTAAATATATGCTGAAGTATTGTAAAGCTTTCATATATATATATGCTATAGTACTACAAAACTCTTAGCCTCTCATGTATTACAATATACAGTTTAAACTCTATTAAGGTGTTTAGGAAGTGAATTAGAACCGAGAGTTAGAACTAAAAATATTATGGCATGTTAGAGCTTTAAATTGTAGCATGTAAGAGCTTTATACTATTTGAGTTGAAACAGATGAATTTGAATTGAGCTTACCAAATATCACATATAATTTGAACTTCTCTATCAAGCACCCTAATATCTTAGCACGTTCTAACTATCTAGTATAGATGTTGAAGTTACAATACTTACATATTTAAAGGAAATTATACGAGACCCTCTAAAAGTTTTCATCAATGAGGCTCTTAAAATGACCATTTAAATATGTACAAATAGCGAAAATTAAACAAGCTTACCATGACTTAAATGAGCCTATACACACAAGATCTGCATCTGCTCCTCTGTTGTTGCCAGAGAGCGTCACCGACAACCCTAGATCTAGACCACCATGGATGTCATGACGGGTGCATCTCCATGAGTCATGTACTTTTCATGATGAACTCTGCAATTCTAAGATGACAAATTGCGATGATTGTGGGTCACGATTTGTAAGGCTCGTGAGGTGACAATTGTGTGTCAGACTTCATGAGACAGAGGGGTTGTGACACGGGTAACTGAGGTCATGATATGTGTGGCAGGCCTGACATGGTGACACCATACGTTGGACTTCACAAGACGGATAGGTTGCGATAAAGGTTGTCAATGTCTTGATCTACGAGGTCTTTGAGGTAGCAAATCAAACTCTAGGTGGGTTCCCACCATCCGCCTTTGTGGATTGCAATCTAGCCTTTCGGGCATCGATGGCGATTATACGTTGCTAGACCTTTTCTTTATGGCAGCTGGAGTTTTTTTTTTTTAATGTAAATGGAGGTTTTTTTTTTTCAAACTTTTGAGTATTTTTTACTTTTTTATTATTTGATAAAAAAGTTGTTATCAAATGTGGTAATGTTCTTTTTTGTTTCTATTAGAACATGATTTCATACTAAAGATTTTCAATTCAATGGTTTAAGAAGAATGCTTATCAATAAGAGAAAAGTTCTCATAGATAAGAACTTTTTAGGGATCTTTATTGTAATCATCTCCTAAATTTATAATGTTTGGAACAATGGTTCAAACATGGGTTTGAACTCTAAACAAGGTAAAGCTATTACATACTACAGTAAAAAGTTACAGTGTAAAACTCTCATATGCTATAATTTTTAAACTTAAACTAATAATTTAAACGACTCTTCTAAACATCTTATTAATAACACGCATAAGCAAATGTAATATCTTTAACAAAATTTATAAATGTTTTTCTTTCGTTGACTCCATAACCATACAACCTTTAATAAAGATTAAGTTATAATTAAAATTGAAAAAATAGGATGTTTACATACATCGCCCACGTTTTAAACACGCAGAAACACACTTAAATTAGCTCAATTCCTCACATAATAAAAACCATAAAAACATAACCAATACAAAAAATAATTAAAGAGAACAACAGGTCGGGATGAATCAAATAGATTTGAAGCGTGTGGTGTGGAGGAGAACACAACCAAACCACATTGGGACATTACTCAAAATTGTACAAAAAATAAACAAATAATATTTTACGTAATTAATTAATCTTAGGGTCTCCTCAAGAAAAATAAATAAATAAATTACTTTCCACGATACAGCCAAACCACCTAAGGTGCCCACGTGGAGAGGGAAGTCAATAGACGTCAAGACATAGCATATAAATAGTAGTGATGAGAAAATTCTATCAGGCAGTCCATTCAATCCCAATTAGTATGGTAGATAAGTCAAACCCTCATAGGCATGATATATGGTCCATTGACTACAAAAAACGAAGCAGAGGTTTTTTTTTTTTTTTTTTTTTTTTTTTTTTTTGAGTTTGCCAAAGTGGTCCATACGCTCCCTTTCATTTTCCACGTGACATTGACAGACATATTTTGACAATAAAATGGTTTGGATAAATAGAAATAGATGTTATTAATTCTAAAGTTTAAACACCCAAATTTATATAGCCTCCAAATTGTTCAATCTAAACCTCAAATTTTGATAAGAGTGTCTCGGAGAGTGATTTGAATTCAAATTTAAATATATGCTGCAGTGTTGTAAAGCTTTCATATATATGCTATATTACTATAAAACTCTTAGCCTCTCATGTATTACAATGTGTGGTTTAGACTATATTAAGGTGTTTAGGAAATAAGTTAGAACCGAGAATTAAAACTAAAAATATTGTAGCATATTAGAGCTTTAAACTGTGGCATGTGAGAGCTTTATGCTATTTGAGTTAGAACAGATAAATTTGAATTGAGTTTACCAAATACCACATATAATTTGAACTTCTCTATCAAGCACCCTAATATCTCAGCACATTCTAACTATCTAGTGTAGATGTTGAAGTTACAATACTTACATATTTAAGGGAAATTATAGGAGACCCTCTAAAAGTTTTCATCAATGAGGCACTTAAAATGATTATTTAAATATGTACAAATAGCGAAAATTAAACAAGCTCACCATAACTTAAATGAGCTATACACTCAAGATCTGTATCTTCTCCTTTGCTGTTGCCAGGGACGGTCACCGACAACCCTAGATCTAGACCACCATGGATGTCATGACGGGTGCATCTCCATGAGTCATGTCCTTTTCATGATGAACACCATGAGTCCAAGATAACGCATTGCGATGATTGTGGGTCATGATTCGTAAGGCTTGCGAGGTGACGATTGTGTGTCAGACTTCGTAAGGCGGAGGGGTCGTGATAAGGGTCATCAAGGTCATGATATGTGTGGCAAGGCTAACAATGGTGACACCACACGTAGGACTTCGCAAGATGGATAGGCCGCGACGAAGGTTGTCATTGTCTTGATCTACGAGGCCATTGAGGTAGCAAATCAAGCTTTGGGTGGGTTCCGACCATCCACCTTTGTGGATTGCGATCTAGCCTTTCAGGCATCGATGGCGATTATACGCCGCCAGACCTTTTTTTTTTTATGTAGCTAGAGTTTTCTTTATGTAAATGGAGGTTTTTTTTTTTCAAACTTTTGAGTATTTTTTTTACTTTTTTATTGTTTGATAAAAAAGTTGTTATCAAATGTGGTAATGTTTATTTTTGTTTATATTAGAACATGATTTCATGTTGAAGATTTTCAATTCAATGGTTTAAGAAGAATGCTTATCAATAAGAGAAAGTTCTCATAGATAAGAACTTTTTAGGGGTTCTCATCATAATCATCTCCTAAACTTATGAAGTGTTTGGAACAATGGTTCAAACATTGGTTTAAACTATAAACAATATAAAGCTCTTACATGCCACAGTAAAAAGTTACAGTATAAGGTTTTCATATGTTATAATTTTTAAGCTCAAATTAATGGTTTAAACTACTCTTTTAAACACTCAATTAATAACACGCATGAGCAAATGTAAAAAAAAAAAAGAGAGGGGGAGATCACAATGCAGGTCAATGTAGCCCGAAAACCGTTGCCATTCCACATCACATCGCCGGTACATGTATTCTTTTGCCTTAGCAATTTTAATTTCCTTTTTGATATTTGTGGTCAACTTTGCCATAAAGAATCTTTATATTTAAGTAATCAAATATCTCACGATTTCGAGGAAACATGAGATAGGAAAGCCCAAGCGGCACTATGTACGTCCCTTAAATTTCTATTGCCCTTTATCGTTTGAATTGTTTAAGCCCAGATATTAGGCACTGAGTACCCTGTACTATTATTTATTAGCACTATACATTCCAAATTATTTAAGTTCTTAGCACTAAAAGAACTTTGTAATATTGTTCATTTGCACTTTGCTTTACGATTTAAAAGTTAATCATATTCGGGTTGTTCAATTTAGCTAGTGAATTATTTGAAAGTGAGAAAATTGACTGATTAGACAAGACTATATCAACATTGACTCTTGTCTATTAAAATTCTTAAACAACATGTCGGTTCAACAATCAATTATGGTAATGTTTGGCAAATATAGATAGAATCATGGTTATTGTTGTTAAATATTGTAAAGTTTCACATGTTATAGTAAAAAGTATAAAATTATTATAACATACAGTTCTCATATACTACAGTGTTTTAAAACTACAACCATGATTCTAACTATACTTATTAAATATAAACACCTTGTCATGAGTGATTAGAGGCATAGCCAAAGATAAACTATACTTGACTCCGCCTAAAGTTT
Source organism: Artocarpus hirsutus (assembly GCA_946598075.1). Classification (NCBI taxonomy): domain Eukaryota; kingdom Viridiplantae; phylum Streptophyta; class Magnoliopsida; order Rosales; family Moraceae; genus Artocarpus; species Artocarpus hirsutus. Next base: position 27,772 of record CAMOHE010042001.1, read on the forward strand.
GAAAAGTTTGTATCTTTTCAACCTTAAGTTAAAAAAAGAGAAGACAATTGGTTACGAAACAATAACATTATTTCCAAACTGACATCACCAATGTAATGCATGTATGATAATTTCCTCATGGCCCCCCGCCGCTTGACAAAATTGGGACGGGGTTATCAATGGAGTTTGTGGCAGAAGTCAATTTCTTGGCCCTGAGTCGAGATTTATGTGTGTTGTATTGTATTGTTTTAAGGATTATCACCACTAATAGCTCCTAAATTTTGGATATCTGTTACTTTGCTTTCTAAAATTTTAAAATTATTACTTTACTTTTTAAATTTTTAAAATTCCTCTCTTTGCCCACTGAATTTTGAAAATCATTTTTTTTCCCTTGTTTCAAAGCTCCTTATTTTGTCTCCTTTTTATTTTATTTTATTTTCTATTCAAATAGATAAAATTAAGCCCTACTTGATTCGCATATAGGTTACGTATAAAGACAAGAATAAGATTTTATCACTCCCAGCGTGTGTTTCACGTTTACACTCTCATTTAACGTCTTTTTTATATGCTTTCATTTTGAAAGGGTCTGTATGCGTATTTTTTCTCGATATTATCTGTCTATATGTCCTCATATTTAATGTGTAACTCAATTCTTAGTATTTAAATTTAGATATCGCCGAACAATATCAACTCATTAAATGAATTACGCATGAAAAATGAGTCACCCCGAATGAGTTACTCATTTTCTTTAGTAATATCTTCTTTTCATCACACATTAACACATATCAATCTAACACACCAATTGGTAAATTAAGCCTAAATAACGGGTCCTTCTTTAGGATTTTTGTCATAACAATCAATTAATTTGCTATTCGAGTTAATTTGGTGGTTTAGTTTCTGATTATTTTTCCTTTTGACATTTTAGTCTTTGAATTTACAAAACAACAGCATACTTAATAATCATAATATATATTATCGTCCCTTATCCTTCTCATAATTAGTTACTTTTTATTTAGAAAAATAATTATTTTTCTAACAATTTAATTCCTAAATTTAACCCTAGACCTTCCTAAAACTTAATGCAAATTAAGGATTAGAGCTAATCACTAATCTTTTGGGAGTTTAAACAACTAAAGAGTTAACTACATAATTATATCTTCTAGTTTTAACTATTTTTTAATTTGTCCCTCTATTTTTAGAGACTACAAAAGTATTCTTTAAATTTAAAAACCTTTTTTTTTTTCAATTTCATCTTTATAATTAGAACAAATTAGACAAAACGACATTATCTTTAACCAGTTATGAAAAAAATCCATGGAAATAAAAACATAAAAATTCCTAAAACAAAACATCAAATTTCAAGAAAAAGTTATTAAATTTTATGACTTTTTAAATTTTAAAAATATTTTTTTAAATTTTTTTTAAGAATAAAAATATATTGTAAAAATAAACTTAGTCTAATTAAGGATAATGCTTGTTTATGTTTATATTTTTTTATCCAAAAAATCTACGAGAGATAAAATTGAAACAAGTTTTTTAAATTTAAATGGTACCTTTGTAGTTTCTTAAAATAGAAGATAAATTTAGAAATGGTTAAAACTATAAGGTATAGTTATATAGTTAACTCAAAAATTATATTACAAAGAAAAAAAATAAAAAAAAGGTTCAAAAACTTTAAAGAGTACAATTATAATTCAGTGAGGCCGACAAACAAGAACGAATTACAATCTGTCACCAACTCAACCTAGTAACAGTTTTCTGTTTTAGTTAAATTTTCTTCTCTTTCTCACTTAAAAGTCTCCCCATATTTTAATTTAATTTATTTTTTTTACATGGAGAAGAAGGATTTTGAACAAGCCCCTTTAAATTATTCAACCCTTAAAATCAGTATCCGTTTTTGCTAAAATGAGATGTTCTTTGTTGGCACCAACAGAAAAGAGAACAAGTCTCTTGAACATTTACATGAAATGAGAAAGGAGAGGGAAAATGAAATGAAAAATAATAAGAGTTTTAAACCTCTATCAAATAGAGTTTTGTTTTTGACGGTTAGATTTTATCAAAATTATATTTTTTAAATTTAATAAATAAAAGATTAATATCAACCAGTATGTTATTTTTCAAGTAGCTACCATAAAATCTTGGAAAAAAAAAGAAATGAAAAAAAAAGTTAATGAGATAGCTAGCCCAATTACGTTTATTGAATTAAAATATGACTCTAATTTGTAAAAATTCTATAAATGTCTCATAATGATATCATTAAAATTATTTATATGTAATGATATAGTACAAAATGTATTATCATTAAGATAATTACTATATCATTAAAAATATTTTAAAGATATTTTAAATATTTTGTTAAATTTTAATTTTATAACAATTATTTAGACACATATTGTAATTTAAAAAAAAAAAAAAAAGGAAAGAGAAGTGTTGGGCTTTGCTCTTTTTAAACATCGCCAATCATTAGATGTCAAAACGGTCGCTCTCAGAAGTAAACGACCAACTCGTTTTTGATTAACCAAACAAGGCGTAGTAGTTTGACTCATGTTTTTGTTGTCATCGGTTACGCAAATTGTACTCGTGAGGCACGGCCGACAGTCGGACAGACGCGCAATTTGGGGCCCACCGCCCAAAATGCTCTTCCATGGCACCGCAAATACGATTAAACAATGTTTTTTTCATTTTCAAAAAAAAAAAAAATGTTTGACTACTTTCAATAGTAAAAAAAGCCAAAAGTTAACAAATAAATTCATATTTACAACCACAAGGAGAAAAAAGAGGGGCAAAATTTTAAAAAGATAGTTGTCACTTCCCCTTTGTGTAACGGCTAACCAAAAAAGTAGAAGAGTAATAATTAAGAAAATGAAATGGAAAAGAAAACGGTTTTATTCGGAACTAACCAAAAAAGGAGGGTAAAAAAGTGTGGGAAGAAGAGAGGTAAAACGGCGTCGTAAAATGGACCGACCTAAACATGGCGAAGGAAGTGGGGAATATACCGTGTGAATATCTTTTGGGATTCTTTTTTGGGCTTATAAATTCGTACTCATGACCCTTCTCTTTCCCCACGGACAATTTTCCTCTTCTTTCTCTCCTTGTCCGTTTTCCAACTTCTCCTTCTTTTAACACCCTTTTTTCCTCCTTTTACATTTTCTCCCTCCTAATAAACACCACCAAAGCCAACGACAAAGAAAAGGGCACAAAAAAAAGGTCAGTAATGTCGCTATTCTTCTGTCACATAACATAAAGTGCTAGTTTGTTTTGTTTTGCTTTGATTGTTTCATTAAAAAAAAAATTGTTTTTCATTTTCTTAGTTTTGTTCTTCGTCATCACTGTTTAGAGCTTCGCGCTCTCATACAATTGTCGTGAAACCTCCATGAAAATTGGATGTGTTTGTTTGTAATGATTCGTCTGAGATTCTGAATTTTCTCTTTGTATTGTAATTCATCAAAACTTTTTAGTTTTTTTTTTTTTAAATCACGAGTCCAAAATATAGCCATGGTTAATGGAAAATATTTCGTTCATAACAGTTTTGGCAATAGTATCTTAAAAGATTAATGTTGGCCATGATTCATGGATCTGTCCATAAAAAAAAATCGTATGACATTTAAGGTTATTTATTTATTTATTTATTTAATGTGTTTAACTGTTTCTTCTTCCTCAATGTTCTTTTTTCGGTGAAGTATTTTGCTGATCAGCTAGTTTTTATTTACACAGTTTTTATTCCATTTACATATTTAAATGATATTTTTTGAAGGAGTTTTCTCTTGAATTCTTGCACCATACTAAATCCTTTATTCTGTGTTTAAATACTTTTGTGTAAAGCTTTTTCCCAGCTAATTCGAGCTAATTCGAGCTAATGGTAGGTTAAAAGATTATTTCTGATGTAATTGTGTCGTGTCGTTTTCATGGTTTTGCTCTTGCGCGGTAGTGTATGTGGGGTCGTTATAGATTTTATTTTATTTTTTTAATAAAAAAATTAATCACAGGTTTTCTCCTTTCTTTCAACTTCTCTTCTACCCGGGAAGGTTTTGACACTTTGATGTTTTTTTTTTTTATTTGAAAGACATTAGCCTTTTAACATTAAATGAGTTTTGTCCTATTTGTACGAAAGTTTTCTTATTTGCATGAAAGTTACACTTGCTAGCTTCAATTTATTTAATAATTGAAATTATAATTATATATTTTTCTTTGCTGATACACCTCGTGTTTTAACCCTGAGAAAGTCCCATCTCCTGCCCTGTGGACCCAATGCCTCCAAATTTCTCAACAAGAATAGAAAAAATTGAATTTGTCGGACCAATTATACCATGAGTTGACTCAACTGCCCTTTGAGTTTGAAAATCTAGCGTTGATGAATACATAAAATATTGAAGGGCATTTTGGGAAGTAAAAAATGCCAATAGTTAGTTGTTTGGTCCTTAGGCTCTGGAAAAAAAATTGGGCATTCACTTGCCTCATATCATATATTACTAATGTTAAATGCCACAGCTAATAAATTATGTAAATGAGCTGACTTTCTAATAATTAAAATATTAAATCTCACAAAATGGGAATTACAAAGTAGCATTTCAAATTATTAATTTTTTCATCCCCTTGTTATTGCCTTCATTCTTACTCTATTTACTTTATGTATTCACGTGTTTTTCCTTGTTTTTGCAGAGGGAAGAAGAAAAAATAAAGAAAAATTAGGCGCTTGTGAGCTAACCGGGCAAGCATGGCGGGGGATCAACTTCAGGTTCTGAACGCCCTAGACGTGGCGAAAACACAATGGTACCATTTCACCGCCATCATAGTGGCCGGAATGGGCTTCTTCACCGACGCCTACGACCTCTTCTGCATATCCCTTGTCACCAAACTCCTCGGCCGCATATACTACCACGTCGACGGCGCACCAAAGCCCGGAACTCTCCCTCCCAACGTCTCCGCCGCCGTCAACGGTGTCGCCTTCTGTGGAACACTCTCTGGCCAGCTCTTCTTCGGCTGGCTCGGCGACAAGATGGGCCGGAAGCGCGTCTACGGAATGACCCTCTTGCTCATGGTCATCTCCTCCATCGGCTCCGGCCTTTCCTTCGGACACACCCGTAAGTCCGTCATGGCCACTCTCTGCTTCTTCCGCTTCTGGCTTGGCTTCGGCATCGGCGGGGACTACCCGCTCTCCGCTACCATCATGTCCGAGTACGCCAACAAGAAGACTCGCGGCGCTTTCATTGCAGCAGTGTTCGCCATGCAGGGGTTTGGCATCTTGGCAGGTGGAATTTTCGCCATCATCGTTTCAGCTGCGTTTAAGGCCCGATTCGTCGCGCCGCCTTACGAGGTTGATCCTGTAAGATCGACCGTCCCGCAGGCTGATTACGTATGGAGGATCATTCTTATGGTTGGAGCTTTCCCTGCATTGTTGACTTACTATTGGAGGATGAAGATGCCTGAGACCGCGCGGTACACCGCTCTTGTCGCCAAGAATGCGAAGCAGGCGGCTTCTGATATGGCGAAAGTTTTGCATGTTGAGATCGAGGCTGAGCAGGACAAGGTTGAGCAAATGACGTCTAAGAAATCTGCAAACTCTTTTGGGTTGTTCTCCAAGGAGTTCTTGAGGAGACATGGGCTTCACTTGCTTGGGACGACAAGTACTTGGTTCTTGCTTGACATTGCTTTCTACAGTCAGAATCTGTTCCAAAAGGACATATTTAGTGCAATTGGTTGGATTCCACCTGCCAAGACAATGAACGGTCTTGAAGAGGTATACAGAATCGCCAGGGCTCAGACTCTCATCGCTCTTTGCAGCACAGTTCCTGGTTATTGGTTCACGGTGTTTTTCATTGACAAGATCGGGAGATTCTCTATCCAATTGATGGGTTTCTTCTTCATGACCGTCTTCATGTTTGTCCTCGCATTTCCTTACGAATTCTGGACTCATAAGGATCGAAGAATCGGGTTCGTGGCGATGTACTCGTTGACCTTCTTCTTCGCCAATTTCGGGCCTAATGCTACCACATTCGTCGTGCCAGCCGAGATCTTCCCAGCCAGGCTGAGGTCTACTTGCCATGGAATCTCCGCAGCGTCGGGGAAGCTTGGGGCTATTGTTGGCGCGTTCGGATTCTTGTATTTGGCGCAGAACAAGGACAAGGCCAAGGCAGATGCAGGGTACCCTGCTGGCATTGGGGTAAAAAATTCGCTCATTGTGTTGGGTGTGGTCAACTTTTTGGGCATGATGTTCACTTTCTTGGTGCCTGAATCCAAAGGAAAGTCATTGGAGGAAATATCAGGTGAGAATGAAGATGACAAGACCGAAGAATCTGAGTTGGAACGACAACCTGCCAACCAGAACAATAGGAGCTTTCCGTTTTAGTCTTGGCCGTTTGTGTAAGATTAGTTACTTTGAAGGTGAATGCTCTAATGCTTCTCCTTTTTTTTTTTAAATTAAATTTACGTTGCAATGAGTCTTGTTTCCTAAAGATAACCAGTTATAATATGCAAAATATGGCAAATGTGGCTTTACCGGTTCTAGTTCTACCTAGTCTCAAACAATTTCTCACTGCCTTTGAAGTTTAGTTCAGCAGATTTTAAAAAATGTTCAGAAAAGATGCACGTTTTTTGTTTGGTGTGAAACTGAATTCTTGTTTGTAGACTGTCATTAGAACTTTTTCTTCCCTTTTCCCCAATAATTCTCTACCTAAAGGGGCCCCTCATTTGATTGCAAAATCTCATCAAGGCCAATAAAAGGTCGATCAGAACCATTTACCATTGACAATTCAGTCAGTTTAATGCTACTACATATTCAGTTGATAAATCATTTTTATCCCATTGAGTAATAATGTCACTGCTTATAAAACTATAGGCTGCAGCCTAATATATAATATACTTTTTATACTACATCTTATTATTTTATTAGTAGCAAGGTTATAACCATAAGGTTAAATAAAATTGCTCTATTCAATTTCAATAGATTTAACTTTCGACCTTGACTTCACTTTTGAAAAGACTTCGCAGGAAAAGCTAAAAATTGTTAAGACATTTGGATCCAATAGCATAGTTTGATATATATACCTTGCATATCATCAGTGGAATATAAAAGTATTCATTTCTCTTTTATAAAGATAGCAAAATGGAAAACCATATTATTAGAAGACAATATATGTGAATATGTGTTGTTGTGTGATCAGGTGTTGCCTTGCCATCATTTACCATTAAAGATAGGTTAAAGTTTTCGTGTTCCGAAGTCAAGGTGATCTATGCACTTTTTGCCGTAATTCAAAAAAAGAAAAGAAAAAAAAAGGGTCCAATTTCAGTGCCTTTTTTACTTTTGTTCGCGTGTGAATGCAGTTGTCTTATTTATTAATTTATGTGTTTTCTATATATTTTTAAAGTTTCGAATTGTGTGAATACAAATTTGTATTCTTTTTTTTTGGACATATAAATTAGTATTCCAGTTCACATCAATAGCAAATATGGCACTTTTAACTGTTAAAGAATTAATACGGCACTTGAGAGTATTGGTTAAAACTAATTGGTTAAAAACATTGTAACAAGAAACTAAAAAACAAGGTTGATAAACAAAGAGAATTTGGACTTTTTCGAGTCAAGTCTCAGGTAACTTCTGTTAACAAGCCTGAGAGCTTGAGAGGATATCAGCAAGCAAGCAACACTGCAATCACCAGCTATGCCTCTTTTCTTGAACAAACATAACAAAAAATCTTAATGACAAAACATGAACAAAACGACAACATTCAAGTAATGACAACTAAAACGACAACAAGCTGAAGAACACAAATAACGACGAGTAGTATGAGGCTAAAACAGCTCCTGCATCATGGTCAATCATTGAAGGTCAAGCAGTTTGCTAAAAGGGATGTCAGAGAGATTCGAATAAATGGCATTTGGATACATAATTAGAACTGTGAGTTATAACAAGTCTGACGGCATGTGAGCTATACACTATAGCTTCTTTTTGATTCACACTATAACACGTAAAAGCTTTAAACTGTTCACGGCAGGAAGTCTAGAACTATGAGTTCCAACTAGGATGCCAAACGCCCTCTGGGTTTGTTCTCCAATAAGTCTGGAGTAGACATTCCTTACCATCACCAGGACATTTGGCTCAAAACCTCAAGAAAATGAAGTTGCTCCACTTGTTAGGTGCTGTGAACTTGTTGAGTGTCACTCTCCCTGGTTCCTGAATCAAAGCGGAAATCTGTGGAGGAGATATGAGGGAAAAGCAACAAAGAAAACAACGAATGGGATGATTAAGAGAAGTAGAAGTCAAAAGTTTTCTGATAGTTGAGTGTTTCTCTCAAATAAGATCTCTGAAGCTGGTTCTTTGAAGCGCTCTTTTGAGTGCTTTAGATATGGTGTCTTGATTTATCATATAATTACTCTATGTAGAATTAGTAAGTTGAGAGGAAAAATTAAAAAAAAAAAAAAACATAATATTTTCAGCAATTTTATAACACTAGCCCAACTTTCACACCGTTCCCACATGCTAGTTTATTTAACAGGTAGGGAAAATACAATTCACAATGTGATCCATAAGAGACAACAAGTAGAATTAACTGACAGAAATCAGCGGATTCTGCAGTTTCACAGGAGGAAAAGTTCAAACTGAAGAGACCAGTTCAGTTTGCCCGTTCTCTAAGCACTTCAAGATCCATTTCTGTGGGATCAGTTGCTTGAATCCCATAGTGGATGCCATCAAGCTCCCCTCTAAACCTGTCCTTGGATGTGGCGTAGAGCATCTTGGAACGAATTCGTGCCGTTGAAGGGGACCTTGTCAAATTGGTATGAAGAGCAAAGTCAATTGAGTTGAAAGAAAGTTGAAACATAAACTGTATCATGGAGGAAGTGATATGTCTATGAAGTGCAATATGAAAGTTGAGGAAATGCGAACAGAAAAACAATGCTATGGCCAAACTTTGATCCTTCACAAATTATGTGTGAAGGGCAGTACAAAAGTTGAGGAAACGCAAACAGATAACCAGTGAGATGTGGATCACAAATCAAATTTCCAAACGTATTAAAGGCGCAAACATCGAAAATAAATTAAGATTGATTTTTCAAGTTTCCTTCTTCCTAATTCTATTTTATTACATTCATATATTAACTTTCCCTCTTAGATTATGTAATTAGCATATAAATTGGCTACGTGGTACAGGCAATTCAGACTTCTTATGAATGTTGGATAGGATTATTTCTCCCTCTTAATTTCCTTTTCCTCATCTTTCTCACAGTTTCTTCCTACATTCTTCTACCAATTTCTCTCTAATTTCCTCCTCCTACTCTGTTTCCTCTTTTCTCTCTCTAGTTCTCCATTGCGATGTTATGGCCAAACTTTGATCCTTAACATAATATCTGCGGAAGGCAAAATGAAAGTCGAGGAAAGGCGAACAGAGAACGAATATTAAGGCCGAACTTTGATCCTTCACAAATTATCTGTGAAGGGCAATATAGAAGGAGAGAAAATGCAAACAGAACGTAATGTGAAGGCCAAACTTTGATTCTTCACAAATTTTAAGGCTTCAAACGAGCAACTATAACAATAACGTCATTAGCAAAGAGAAGTAGTCAGAGTTTAAAGCTAACCACGCAATGAAGAATATTTTGCTCTTTTGACAATTCTCGGGGGTCACGAAATCAAAGTCATAAACAGCATATCGGCAATCATTCTCAGGTAAAGCTGCGGTGAAATCGTCATAACTCTCAGCCGGACCACCAGTCTTTTCAACCAAAATTTCCCTGTTCTTCTCATCAACCTTGAAGATCACATAGCGGTGAACCTTCTTCCTCTGCAACTCCATGAACGTGTTTTTGCTATGATCAGCGACACCCATGCCGGATGAAGCATTTGGCTGCATAAACAAACAGTTTGCATCAAATCACAAATCTTTTTTTTTTTTTTTTTTGAATTCTTCCTTCCATCGAACCCTACAATTTTTAAAAAGTAGGAAACTATGACTTTTGTCACGTAGAAATCACAATTCTATCAAAACCAGTCTCCCAAAGATAAGAATGATTGTTGTATTACATTAAGTAAAGTTCATGAATAACAATTATTTTCAATCAAATTGGCAAAAAGTCTAAACTTTAAAAGTACATTTCCTTACTCATTGAGGGCCTTTTGAGAATTTTCCAATGTGCTCATTTGAGGTGATTTCAAATTCAAATATGAAAACAACATTTCCCTTTACACTCTTACCAAAGAACAAAGATCATCATGAAACATTGGCTGCTGAAAAATAATGACCATTACATCACTAAAAGGAACCAAAAAAAAAAAAAAAAATCCTCAGGCCAATCTGACCTAATACAGGAGCTGAAAAAACTAGGATACCACATATCATAACTAAGAAAATAATTATCAAATACAAATAAAACCACGATCTTTAGACCCTAAAGAGATCCGTTTGTTTAACATATACACATAAGTAGACAAAACAAGATACTTCCAGCAAAAAAAAAAAAAAGAAGCTAAATCAAGAGAGACAGAAAGAGAGAGAAAAATACCCGACCAAGCCCTCTGAAAGACATGGCAACCGAGAAAGGATGGCGAGGAGAAATGGCAGAATGAGAAGATAAGAAGACTAATCGGCGGGCTGTGGTGGGTGAGTTTTGCACGGAATGGCAAAATTATGAGACCATCAAAAAAATATTCTCTTACTTTTATTTATTATCTTTGCTTTATTTCCTTTTTCCTTTTCCTGTATGGGGCGGGGTGGGGGTAAGAATGAGAAAATCATAAAAGGTAAGAGATTCGTATTTTTAAGGGGAGAAAAAAAAGGAAAAATACACTGAAAGTAATTAGTTGGAAGTAATGGACTGTTTTAGCAAAAACATAAAATACCAAGCGACGGCGAATTTTTGCTTTATATTGTTACAGTTAAAAGTAATTAGTTGAATTGAAAGTAATTAGTTGAATGATTTTACTAAGAAGGCTATCGTTTTAAGTTTGTATTCAGAGTGAAATCAAATAAAAGAATATTTTGTAAAACCATGGGTTTCTAAGATTCTTTTATGAGAAATTCTTGATAGTTATAACAGAAAATCTTTTATGAAAGATTAGTTCTTGAGTGTTTAAAGGGTGAGGTATATACATTGTCGTTTTGTTTTTCTTTACGGTGGCTGACAACGCCATATTGCCATGATTTGGAATATAGATAGTCCAATGTACATCAAAATAAAAGGAAAAAAAGGTACAACTTTGCCAAATAAATAATGGGAAGTTCAATAAACATTTGAGTGGTGGATATTGGAATTCGGGTTATTTTTTTGAGTTGGTGGAATTAGAACTCTTTGAACGTGAATAATTTTGAAAAATTCTCATACTCGACTTCCTTTAAATTAAAAAAAAAAAGGGTATGCCAAAAAAAAGGAACAAATAAATGCGAGGTACAATGAACATTTTAGTGGTGGTTATTGAAATTCGGGTTTTTCCGTCTTTTTCTTGTTGGTGAAATTATATGGCTCTTTGAACGTCCAAAACCGTTGAAAAATCCCCATGGTCATATTACTTTAAATTAAAAAAAAAGGTTCAGCCTTCGCTAAAATAAATAAATAAATAAATGGACAAATAAATGCGAAGTACAATGAACATTTGAGTGGCGCCTACTGAAATTTAAGGGCAGTTTGTTTTTTTTTTTCTCAAAATTTTTTTAAAATATTTTTGTATGTTTTTAAGATAAAAATTTTAAAAACATTATTAATATAATTCTCAAAATTTTTTTATTTTTTTAAAACAAAAATATTTTCATCTATTTTAAAAACAATATCACACTACTCATAACTTTTTGTTCTTTTTTTATTTGTGAAATTATAAGGATGTTTGAACGTTAAAAAATTTTGAATAATTTTCATAAAACTTTGTTTATTATTAGTATATTTAAAAGAGTAGTTTAAATTATGAATTTAAGTTTGAGAATTGTAGTATATGAAAACCTTATATTGTACCTTTGAGAAAACGTTATATTACTCATAATTTAAATTATTGATTTAAATTGTTCTTTCAAACACTATATTAATTTTCCATAACCAGAAATTCTAGTGGTCAAATTTGACCGTGGGACCCAAAGATGTCGTACCTAACAGTTAATAGATCACATTCATTAAAAAAAAAAAATCAAAAGCTATGTTGGAATGCCTACTTTGAGCTTTTATCTTTCCCTTTAAAAGAAATCAAATAATTTCCTTCAAAAAAAGGGAAATCAAATAAAATGAAAACAAAAATTACATTAATAAATAAATTAATAGAGATAAGAAAAGTCGGTGGAGATTGGTATCAACGAGGGTGTTTGGCTGAGGATTGTATGAACTATAAACTTAGTTGTAAATAATATAAAGTTTTTATATATTACAGTAAAAAAAAAAATTATAATAGTATAAAAATCTCATATACTACAATAAAAATAGTTCTCATTAACATTCCTATCACAAGTCAAACACCCAATAAATCTAAAAAAAAAAAACAGAAAAGGGGAGGTGCGTTATAGCAACGCAATGCATGCTTTCTGACTTTCTTGCAAATTGTTTGTTTATTGGCTCCAACCAGACAAAGAAACCCGGGACCGCGAATCTGATCCTAACCAGCACGTGTAGCCGAGTGCACTGTAGTGGACCGTGGACCCTAACAGTCCCAGATCCCCATCTCTGCTTTTTCTGATGTAGCCGGTTCCACCATAGAAGACCTCTCCATCGTATCATCTGCACCATCAAACCCAATTTACAATAGATCCATTCTTTGGGTCCCACGTTAGCATTTTGCGCTCGCCGCGTAAGTTTTGTTACACCCAAGAAAAGTTCTCACCAAGACAAGACGTGACGACGTCGTTTCTATTTTGGGCTTAAGGACGTGGAGAGGCCCAAAATTGTTTGTTTCCTGTTAAAAGATGGGCCATTTAGTACATGTTACCACGGCCCATGATGAACAGAATGCGGGAGAAAAATCAATCCCCCAAAGTCTCCTCGTCTGACTGCAAAATGAGAAGGGCAGAGTCAAATTAAAATATTTTGATTTGTAAAAGTTTTACAAGTATTTTAAAAAAATATTATTAAAATTATTATATATAATACAATATATAATTTTATTAAAATAATTATTATACCATTAAAAATATTTTTAAAATATTTCCAATATTACGCTATATTTTAATCCTATAATAATAATTTAACCACGTATTATAATTTTTTTCAAATTGAAAATTCCTGAAAGGATTCCGAGAAAATAAACCCTAGAAAGAATTCAGGAAGAAAAAAAGAGAGATCTTTTCTCTGCCCTAACTGTTTTTGGGAAGTGGGATCAGGGTTTTTGTGAAAAATTCAATTTCTGTGGCGACTCTGGTACTAATCCTATCTCTTGTCATGAAGATGGAGTCGGAAGGTAACCGTCGGATAAATTTCTTTTGTGGCTCTTTGTGAAATTGAGTTGGAAATACTCAATGTTTCGCATCCCAAAAATCGTCTTTGAACCCTTCAGCAATGCTCGCTTCTCTTCTCGGTCGGAGAGCCAAGCTCCAAGACTAGGTTCGAAATATCGAGAGACAGGTTTTTTTTCTCGTAATATTTTGAATAGTTTGAATGTTTTTCCTTTTTGGTGAGAATTCTTGTTTAATGTCGTTTTCATGTTCTTTGGTTTCGAGGTTCAGTTATAATGCTTATGTTTGGTTGCCAAGAAAATGGAAGAAACAAATGTTATCAGGATTAGGCCTTTATGCGTTTATTCTTGTCAACGCAGTTTTTTAAGTATGCAAAATGTTATCTTTCTTGTCTTTTGTGGGGAATTTTGGGATAATGAATGAGAAATTTGTTGTAGTGGTTAGTGAATTTTTTTCTACCTCTAAAATGCAGGTATACCATGTGACAACCCATCTTTTCATACGTCATTTTACTAATTTAATTTACTTAACAAGAAAAATATTGAATTAAATTTTTTTTTCTTTTTCTTTTAATATTCTTGTTGTTGCCACCTCTATCATCATTTAAGTTGAAACCTCACTCAATACTTACCTTTAAAACCATTTCATACTTAACTTTATAACCTATCGAATTATCACTCTTTTTACTTAGCTATACCCTAACCGATGTGGAAACGTGTTAAAGGGCTTTGATGGATTTCTGTCGTCTTCTAAGAGCATTGCTTTGTACGGAGAGGCTAAGATGTTCCTTTTGTTCATTGTGTTTTAATCTTTTGACATTTGAATTGATGTGCGATGCAATTTTTTTTTGCTATTTTAATCGAAAATCCGTTGTATAGGCAATCAGTTTGTCCTGCAGTAATAAATCTTCAATGTATTTGGAGTTATTCTGCTGCTGCAGCTGTCCTCCCCTAGATTTATAGCAACATTTTTATGTTATCTTTTGAAGTTCTTAAAGTTTCTTTGTTATAATTTTTTGTTACCACTAAGAGACTTGATGAAAATGTTGTCAAATTTGAGTGTTTTCAGAAATTTAGTGCTTCGAAAGATGCTTTTGATGCATAAAATAAATTAAAGAAAAGAAAAACTAGATTGATTTGGATTAGCTATCTTCTTTAGGGCATATGATGCGGATTATTAGTTTCACACACACACACTTCTATGCGAAGAGAAAAAATGGTTTTGAATCTATGTCATACATATGATACTTTGTCTATCTAAATGTACCGCTTTGAGGTTCTTTTACGTCTTAATGTAAGTGAATACTTAAATCTTGTCGCTGCAGCTTGAAGCAGTCCAGGAAGTTTCATCCTGAAGACAGACTCTTCTCATCGTCTTCAGTCACGTCACCTGCAGTATTGTTTCTGAACCTCAAATGTTCAGCAAGGATATCTCTTGTTTTCATTCTCTTTTCTATGTAGATGTCTTTTTAAGAAGTTATAATGTTCATTTGTATGACTGTAAAGTAAGCTCTGATATCTTCACATTTAGATGTTTGAGAATAGAATGTGAGCATGGTTGCCTAAACAAAAAACAAGTTATTGAATTGAAAACATCTTATTCCTATTTTCTTTCTCTGCTTTTTGTAATTGTCAGGCTGAAGAACTTGCAGCCGGACGAGATGGTGAGCCTATTTACACCAATACCCCCAAAACTTTCCCTCCCCTAAATATTTATTTTTGGTCCCTTTATCTTTGTGTTTCTCATAGATTGGAGATCAGATTTCAGTCCAGGTTGCTCAAAGGGTGGAGGGATACATGCAAATGGACAGTAAGTACCCCGCTAATCTGTGGTCGTTCTATGTATCTTTAGCACCAAAAAAAACAAAAAAAACAAAAAGACCATTCTACGTATGATTGGAAACAATTGTTTTGATTATTATGTCTAAAAGCTTATGAGCTTCTTTAAACTTTGTTTTGAAAATTTGAAAATCACATTTGATGTTGCAGAGGAAAGCCAAAGAAGGGAAGACCCACGCCTAGAGACACAGAGAATCAGGCCTAGCGAACAAGATTACGACTATGATGATGATCCTGAATTGACATTGTGAATGAAAATTGAAGAGTGGCTGCTAAGTGATAACACTCTTCACACGAGCTTTGCCCAAGTCAGAGGCCTTAACAGGTGAGATCTCGGTTTTGTGAAGTCGTCAGTGGAACTAGTTGACATTTCTCAGGGAGAAAGAGCAAAGCCCCACTTTCACTATTGTAGCTAATGTTATTTGGAGGCGACAAAGTATTATTACCCTGATAATTTAAAGTGGCTGTTCCAGATGTTCAAAATTGCTGTTTTAACCAAGCTGTTTGTTGGCATGTGCTAATGGACAAGCCTTGGTTCAGGCATTGTTAATTAAGACGAAATTTTTATGTGAGCTTATTGAGGAACTGTAGTTATACAAAAATGGTAACTCTTGTCCATTCAACGAGAAATAAGGAGACCAAGGAATGATGCTGGAAGGGTTTTATATGTGAAGCAAACTCGCTCTTTCGCTCAGCCACTGGTAGCAAGGCCTTTAAATACAAGTGGCCTTTTAGCAGATATGCCATGAACCAATGAACTAGAGAAAAGTTGGCGTTTAAAAAAAATGGCATTTGTATTTTAGTAATTTTTTTTTTTTTTAAGGGATACTGGTAAATGCTATTGCTTTAGCTGTTCAATTTATTTTTCAATGTTTGATTAATGAATGAGAGCGTTTCTTGTCGAGCGTTGCAAATTTTAAAATGGACATTCATAGAAATTCCTGATAATTGACTGCGAGAAAAATCAATCCTTAAAGGTGTACCTGTGTCCTCTAAGCATGAAGGAGCAGAAACATCCGGGCAGAAATTTTTTTTTTTTTCTTGAAAAAAATAATTACGTTCTTCAAAAACTTAAAACGAACGTGAAACCTTGTTGTTTCCTTGAACGTGAAACGCATGTTTTTATAATTTATCAAGAAAATGAAAACAGTTTGGGTAAAAGAGGCTCTTGGAAAAAACGATTGAAATTATTAGTTATAAGTATAAATAATATAAAATTTACACATATTATAATAAAAAATAAAAAATTGTTACGGTATATAATTCTAATTATCAAACTAAAATTTAAAATTATTAGCTATAATTATTTTTTCAAACAGCTTACTAGTAATACATTGATTATTAAAAAAATAAAGTAGTAAAATGATGAAGTTTTACTTATAGATAAATTTACACTAATTAATTTAGCAATAAATTTACGCTTTTAAAAGTCAGCTTCAGGATTTCCAAACTTAAAAATTTTTTTTGCTCTGAACCTCAAAAAAAAGTTGTAATAGCACATCGAGCTCGAGCACACAGGATGAAAATAATTATTAAAAAAAAATGGAAAGTGACCAAGTGAGTGGTCTTATTTTATTTTATTAATATTATTATTTTATTTCTCTGCTCCCAACTTCCGAGGCCCTCCGAGAGTTACGCCGAATTCCTAATCCCTTAAGGCGAACAACCTCTGCTCCTTTTGGTTCTTCAATGAACTTGCTGGTAAGCGCTTAGTCTGCACCCACCCACGAAACCAAAGCTTGCCCATCAGTATATGAAACTGCGTTAAAATTGCTGTGAAACAGGAGAAGATAAAGATGCTGAAGAAGGAACCAGAAAAAGCCCCCAACTTGCCTGCTTTCTGGGTCGAAATATCAGACTCTGTCTCTCATCGTTTCCAGTTTAAGCCCGACGGTCAACTCTCTGTATGTTTCGCATTTTTCCCTATCTTTTTTCCCCTCCTTTTCTGCTCAGGAAAATTAACATTTGTGCATTTCGGGGTTCTGGTTGAGTGGTTGTCTGAGAGCTTCGTTCCATTTGTGTTGCTGGTAAAGGTTTTCTATTGATAGACAAAATGGAATTTTTGGGTTTGAGAAAAGGAAAAAGGTGGGATTTTGGGATTAGTGAAATTTGTTGATTGGGTGAGCATCAATGAATGAAATTGTGTCATAAGAATATTTAAGGTTCATACTAAAGAAGATAAAGCTTCTGACTTGATAATGTTTTGGGCGAAATTGAAAATAAAATTTGATAAAGCTATCAAACAATCTTTACCTATATGCCAGATTCTTTTCTTTCGGCCTTTTCTGGGTTGTGCTTAACCATGGAATTGCATTAAATTGCTTAGGTGCTTCTTTTTTTTGGCTTTTAATATAACTTCTTATTTAGTAGAGTTCATGTTATCTGTATAATGCATTGGAGTAATATTAACGCTTTCTATTTTCAAGTGCACTTTTTAGCTAGTGTGAGTCCTTTTTTTTCTACAGGCAACGCTTGTCGATGACTCGAGACCCGTGGCCCAAAGGATGGTCGATTCATTCCTTAGTAATTTTTTCCCTTCAGGATATCCATACAGGTGACTTTTATTGGTTTATTTAGTCGGAACTACAACTATTAGAGCCAAAATGGATTTTACCCATTACTCATAAAGCTTTCATTCTTTCACTTGTGTAGTGTCAGCGAGGGATACCTTAGATACACACAATTTCGAGCGCTGCAACACTTTACCAGTGCAGCACTCTCAGTGCTATCAACTCAGGTCTTTTTCTGATACTCATAAATTGAGAACGGTGTCTTTCCGTTGATATGATCACAGATTTACAGTTCATAAGATAAGAGATTTACCTGTGTTCATTGCAAATATGACGGCATTTTCTAGGCATGAAGAATATGGCTTTTCATGTTTTCCTTATTGTTTACAACTAAATTAAATTTCGGGGTGTAGTTAATGTGTTCTGTTCTTGGTTGATTTTTTTTTTTCATTAAATATATGCAATTTGATGACAAATGTAAATTGGATCTTTCTGTCCATGCTTACTCTTTTGCAGTCACTACTGTTTGCTGCAGGCTTGCGACCCACTCCTGCTCAAGCGACAGTAGTAAGTTGGGTAAGTTCTAATTTGGCTTGATGAGTACAGAGCCTTGGGATGATCTCTGATCACATCCTTGTTAAATTTTTGAATACTTATGTTGGTTGACTTGCAGGTCCTAAAGGATGGTATGGAACATGCAGGGAAGCTTATATGTAGTAATTTGGGGGCAAGAATGGATTCGGAACCTAAGCGATGGAGAATTTTTGGTTTGTGTCTTTTCTTTTTAGCTTATATTTTACTTTTATGTTTCTTTTATTTTGTCTCTTAATCAAGGTTTTAAAATGCAAAACGGGAACCAAGGCATTTTGTCTAATCAAGGCGAGGCGTAAGCCTCGAATGTAAAATAAAAAATTTATAAAATGGAATAAATTTCATAAACATGCCATAAAACACACGTTTAGTTCATCACAAAACCATAAAACACACTATAAGAAAGTGCATAAAACACATACAATATAATATATATGCTACTGCTCTTCTTATATAGTTATACGTATATGGCTTTTATAGCACACAAAATATTTTTTTTTTTTTGAGAAAACGAAATAACTAAATATCTAAATGAATAAAAAAAACACATACTGCTGTCTTTATATAATTTTCATTTTATATAACATCATAACTTTTGTATAACACCTACTTTTATTACATTATACATTACTGCAGTAGCCGTGGTTGGGGGTTGGTCTTAAAGAAAACGAGAAAGAAAAAAAACCCTAAGGAGTGAGGGTTGAGGAGGTCAAAAATAAAAGAAAAAGATAAAAAAACCTAAGGAGTGAGGGTTGAGGAGGTCAAAATCTAGAGGTGGCTGCTGCCGATGGGTCATTGCTCCCGTCGCTAGTCGCTGCTCAAGGGGGAGTGGGCTTGGAAGTTGCAGGTGTTGATGATGAGGAGAGGTTCGACGATGAAGATGGGGGTTGATGATCAAGAATTGTCAAAGAAGTTGGTAGACTTAGGGTTTAAAGTCCAATTTCAGTATTGGGCTAACTTTCTTTAAAGAAAAAAAAAGGGAGCCTTAGAAATATGCCAGCTTTTTACACTGTGAAATGAAATATGCCACATAGAAAAAAACTCTTTGAAAAAATGCTACAAGCTACTTGTTTTTTTTGTTTTTTTATAATTTTAGTCTTGTATTGATTTTTGTGAGTGGCATATAGTGCTAAAGTTTTTTTGCAAGTGGCAAAAGTCAGTCCACTATTCAATAATGTGTCAGTGGGCATAAAATATCTCAAAAAAAAAAAAATGCTGGGTTGATAACCGGCCCAAAATGGCCTTCAATCTAAGGCTCATGCCTCATAATTCTTGAGGCGAAAACACCTCAAGGCGCATGCCTCAGTGAAAAAAGGCGCAAGCCTCGTCTAAGCCATTCAAGGTTTAAGCCTTTAAGCGCTGATCGAGCGCCTCAAACTGAGATGTGCCTCAAGGCGTACGCCTCGAACGCCTTTTTAAACCAAGCTCTTAATGTAGATGTTCTAGACAATTGCATCTGCAGTTGTTAAGCAAGTGTAGTTATTACTTTTGGGTTTCTTATTGGTATATATTTCTATATTGCAGCTGATGTGCTTTATGACTTAGGCTCGGGCTTGGAAGTTCTATCCCCATTATGTCCACATCTTTTTCTTGAAATGGCAGGTCTAGGAAATTTTGCAAAGGTAGCTTTCTTTACATGCAGGTGTATTCTTGCTTTTAATTTTTATCCTGCTCGTGAAAATTAAATTCCATCTGGGTATTGAATCAATTTCGTTAAAATAACCGCAGGGGGCTATATGAAAATCCCACTTTTCCCGAGCTTTAATTATTTATCCTGAATTTAATTGGCTAGAAACTTTGAATCCATTCTCTTTATAGGGTATGGCGGTTGTTGCAGCAAGAGCAACAAGGTTACCAATATATTCTTCCTTTGCAAAAGAAGGTAATCTTAGTGATCTTTTCGCAAAAGGGGAAGCCATCTCAACGCTTTTCAATGTTGTTGGGATAGGAGTGGGAATTCAGTTGGCATCAACTGTCTGTTCAACAATGCAAGGAAAGGTGTAGACTTTACATTAGCAAGTGACTTCGGAACTTTTCAGTTTGCTATTTTTTCATGTTGTGTTCATTGAATACATGAAGTAAACTTATTTCGTGCTATAAGTTTGACCAGACAATACAATTTATGGTGGTTTGAACTTTTTATCACTTGGGAAAACGGGTAAAAGAAATAGAACTTCTGATCAGTTGAACTTGTTGTAGATGATCGCTGGGCCTCTTCTTTCTGTTGTACACGTATACAGTGTCATTGAAGAAATGCGAGCGGCTCCTGTCAACACGTTAAATCCTCAGAGGACTGCAATGGTTGTTGCTGATTTTCTGAAGGTCTGTTAGGATCTCTCTCTCTATATATATGTGTGTGTGTGTTTGATGAGTTTGATTGTACCTCCTATTCAGACAGGGAAAATTTCAAGTCCAGCTGACCTAAGGTATCGTGAAGATCTCCTATTTCCCGGGCGACTGATCAAAGACGCTGGAAATGTCAAGGTTGGAAGTCCTTTACACAAGGTCGTTAGGCCTTCAAAACTTCGTGAACTAAAACAAATATTCCCGGAGGAGAAGTTTCTTTTGAGTCACGGAAGTAAATGGGTTGACATGGTACTAGAGCACAATGCTACAGGTGAAGATGCATTGAGGGGTTGGCTGGTTGCTGCGTTTGCTGCGGATATTGAGAAGAAGTCCTTCCACGACGACAGTGCCGGTGCATTGCAAGCCGCGTACAAGAAGATGAATGACGTATTCGTTCCGTTCTTGTCCGAACTGCAGGCAAAAGGTTGGCACACTGATCGTTTTCTGGATGGAACAGGAGCTCGTTTTGCATTATAGTAGCATTCAACAACAGCCAATCATTCTGAAAGAGATTTTTTTTATTTGACAAGGGCCCTCAAGATTATGATTTGGCCTTTGTGATTCAGAGGTCAGAAAAGTAGGAATGTAGGATATAGGTGGAGCTTTCTTGCCAAGGCTGAAGAGTTGTAATTTTGCGTTGACTTGAGAGTTTTGAAATATTAACTTGTAAGTACTGCATGTTGGTTTCTTTTGGAATGAGGTAATTTGGAACATGATGACCAATTTAATTCAAGAGCTTGTCTTGAGCACATTTGAGATGGAACCATTCAACAAAACTCCAACACTGTGTTTTGCTAGTAAAATTAGGAAGTGTAATTCTATCGCTAATGATTTCTTCTTGTTGTCGGACTAATTTGCCTTTCTTTTGGTTGGATCCCTATAAGAGGATATTTGGCAAACCGATTTGAATTGAAAAAAATTGGTTCAAATTATATAACATGTGAGAGTTTTACACTGAACTTGTTTTTTGTCTTACATTATAACATGTAAGAGCTTTATATTGTTATTGCATTTGAACTAATGTGCCAAGCACCCTATAGAGTTAATGAAATAAATGACCCAATCACGTTTGTTAAATTTAAATATGACTCTAGTTTATAAATATTTTATATATGTCTTAAAATGATATTATTATGTTATTATATAATACAAAATATAATATTATTAAAATAATTATTATTTAATTATAGGTATTTTAAAAAAAATAAATTTTATATTAAATTTTAATTTTATAATAATAATTTAGCCATATGTCAGTAATTTTTTTTACACGCTATAGGCCCGGCCTGGGGAATGGTTTGAGTCGGTGAGTTTTCGGTGACAGCAAAGTTGGCGGCTGCTACTGCCCAGCGGTGACTTGCCTTGTAGGAATGAAAATGGTATGACATTCCTTACTTTTTCACCTGAGAACAGAATTTGCAACACCGGGTTGATTTTTTTTTTTTTTTTTTACTTTTTCTCAAAAAGTGTTGGTATTTAAACCCTGTTTAACATAATGATGAGAACCACAGTTCTCATCACAAACTCAGTTATAGACAATAAAAAGCTCTTATATGCTACAGTAACAATAAAAAATTTTGCTACAATACAAAACTCTCACATGCTATAGTAAAAGTGGTTCTAACCGACAGTTTCCACCATCTTTCAAACACCACATAAAACTGTACTGTTCGTCGATTCTCTATGCCATAAGCTAGAATTGGAGTAGCAAATTTCCTCTACATCTTGAAAATAAACTGACTTCTTTTCCTTCCTTTTAATTTCTTAGTCTCTCTCTAGCTTTCTGAAAAATATTATATTATGAATTCATCAGCCAATACTTTCCACACCACAAAATGTTTGAACTAGGCTTTGCAGGCGCAGTTCGCTCACTCTAATTTGGTTGAAAAATATACACTGAACCAAAACAGATACGACTTCATGTCTCTTTTTTCTTTTTTCTTTTTTCTTTTTATTCCCCACTCGTATTCTTTTTTTGTCATCCATTTTTTTTTTCTATATTTGACAGTTTGGTTGCTCCTAATTTATTGTGGTTAACGATTACAATATTGACAAGATCATAGTTATATTATAACGTATTTGAAAACCAAATTAAAATTTAAAAATTAGATATAAAAACTTTACATTATGATATATATGTGTTTTTACTTTATATTACGACACTTAAAACTTTCATGTTAAAATTTGGTTTTTAAACACTCTATGTTATTATTCATGACGGGGCGTACAAATGCACGTGAGACCTCCAAATCTCACAAAAAATTAATGAAGAGTGCTCTTATGAGCTAAACGCCTCCACTTTTGCAATGTATAAAATGAGACAAAAAAAAAAGTTTGAGCAAATGAAGAGTACTCTTATCAGCTAAACTCCTCCATGTTTGCAATGTCTAAAATGAGACAAAAAAAGTATTGTTTGGGGCAAAAGAACGAAAGTGTGAATTTGAGGGGTGAGAAGTTACTTGACTTCAGGCGTTATTTGTCCCACTAGATTTTAAGAGCCGCTCTCATGGTCTGGTGGTGTACACTAATATTTTTATGTTGCACACATTTATATGTAAAATACTTATCCTCTTCTTAAATTTACAACCTAGGACTTTTGCCTTTTCAATTTTTCAGAAATATTATAATCTTTCAGCTAAAAAAAAAAAAGTTATTAACACTAATGGTTTTTAAATTTTATGTTCTCCTTTATTTTGTCTCATAAACTTTAAAATCACCACTTTATCATCTAAACTTTTAAAATTTCTCATTTTGCTCCCTAAATTGTAAAAATCACTAGTTTACCCCTGAATTTTCAAAACTCATTACTTTTGCTTCATTTGGGAAGCACATTAGAAAGATAAAATTCAATTTGCTACATTATAAAATTCTCACACGCTACAATACAAAGAAAAAGTTTGCTACATTATAAAGCTCTCACATTCTACCATTTTAAAGTTCTAATTGATTTCTCAAACACACACTCTCTCTCTTAAATTTTTTATTTTTCATTTAAATATACAAAATTAAACTCACGTGATTCGCACACAGGTCATCTGTAAGGAAAAAAAGAGATTTTATTGCTCGTAAATATTGTTTCACATTTACACTTTACTTTCACTTGACGTCTTTGCTTTTTTTATTTGAACTCTCATTTAGAAATGATTTTCTTGCACATTTCTTTTCATTTTTAATGTCTAACATATTTAATAAGTCAATATTATTTGCTGATTTCTGAATTTGAATACTACAGAAGATGAGTTACACTTTAAAGATGAGAAAATATTGGCAAACAAAATTGAAAAGAAATATGCATACGAACCCTTTTCAAACAAAAATAGATAAAAAAAACAATTAAATGAGAGTGTAAACATGAAACAAAACCTAAGAGTGATAAATTTTTATTTTTGTCCTTATAAGTGTAATGACCGAGAAAATGTCATTAATAAAACCTAATATTTTATTAGGTTTAATTAATGAATTTACTTTTAAAAATATGATTTTTGTAAAAGTTATAATTTTTGTACAAAATTACGATAAAGTATGAATAAACGGCATTGATTACATATTTTATGGAAAATATGATGAAATGTTGGATATGGTAAAATACAGATTTTATGAGTTAAATTACTCAGAAATCTGTGAATAATATCCATAAAATGAATTTTATATAACAATTAATTGAAAAATTATGATATAAATGAATGAACGATTAGAATGCAATTAGGACACAGAGGTTGTCCGAACCCTAATTTGGGGTAGAAAGAATGCCAGAGCAGTATAAGAATACTGTTAAGTGAAAACGCAGATACGAAAAATGTTATGATTGGCCTCCAAAATTGAACGAAAAGTAAGTTAAATATGTTTATACAGTCTAAGGATAGGAAATACACTGTGTTGACCACAACAGTATAAGAAAAATACTGCGTGACGAAAAATTACATTGTGTAAATTTTTTAGGCCAACTAAGTGGACATTTGTTAGTTTGTTATTGGGCCACCAAGCCCTAAAAGGTGGCCCAATCATGTGAGGACACCTAGGGTATACTCATGGATTACCATGAGTAATCAAAAAGGAAAAGCAAGCATTTAATGCATGCTTATCACAACATTTTCACTCTTCCTTCTCCACCAAGTTCGGCAGCCATAGTTGAAGCTTCAAGAAAATTTTCTCAACCTCAAAAATTGCAAAAATAACCCCAAAATAATTTTAGCAGCAAGCCCCAAGGATTTTTACAAGATTAAAGGTAAAATTCTAAACTTTTTATTGA
>CAMOHE010042002.1:0-11774 GCA_946598075.1 Artocarpus hirsutus
TTATTTAGTGTGATTAGCACTTACGGTTTTTTCCCTTAAGTTTTGCACCAAGTTAAATAACTATGCCATCGTGTCATTTCCTTTTATGGTTATTCATTTGCAATATTTTTTAATTGTTGCAACAGGATATAGTTTTTGATCTATAAAACAAATCAAAACATACTGTGGCATGATTAGAACACAGTCCTCCAGAAAATCAAGGAGTTATAAGATAGATACCCTTACCTTCCAAGTGGTTTCAGCAACGTCATGCACATTCCGGTTTTTCTTGTTGAAGGCCATCGTCTCCACCATTTTGGTGGAAGTAACCAAAGTCATTTGACTCTTCGTGTGGCCAAGTGCAGTGCTAACAAGGAGAGGCGTGTTTCCTTCAAAATCTTTTCCGTTTAAAAGACTATTTAATGAAGGGTCATCCAGGATTACCCTTACTGCTGGGATTTTATTGCTTTCAACAGCAAAGTGAAGAGCGTTCCGTCTTCTATCGTCGACCAATTCGCCGCAATCAGGGCAACTTGAAAGGATTTCCGACATTATCTGAGCTTTGCCATTGGAGGCTGCAAGATGAAGAGGTGTCCTGCCTTTTTTGTCCTTGATGTAGGCTGCATCTTTATCCCATCTTAACAAATTCTTTACAATTGGCATCTAATTCAGGTGTGCTCCAAAGTGAAGTGGAACCCAACCTCTGTCATATGCTTTTTTTTTTAGATGTCCCAGTTTTTCTAAAATTTTCCATGTCATTACTAAAGAAATACAAAATATTAAATGTTTAAGAATTGGATCTACTATATATATATATATATATATATATATTATAGGTCCATCTATTATATATATTTGCTTTTTTAACACGTTTCACGTTTATTAATTTCAGCTAACATAAAAAATAAATCGAAATCGAATTATATATTAAAATTTAATGGGTTCAAAGGGTACAATATTCATAAGTTAATTACCTTATTGAAGAGCTGTGCCTTTCTATATTTTATGTTTCATTACATAAAAATAACATTATTTAATTATTATTTGATTTTTTTCTTTTCTACTTACATGTAGTTGTAAACGTAATGCAGAGTTCAAGGAACTCGTAAATACTAGTTGAAACACGGGCTCCACGTATGCACATTTAGTATGCTATATTTGTTTCCTAATAGGATGATGTGAAATTTGTTTGAAAATTTATAATTTATTTTTTTGATTTATATTTTCTTGAAACTTTAGCGAGTAAAAAAAAGTTTCGGCAGAACAAATTTAAAAGCAAAAAGAAAGTTTATAGTGGTGCGAATTAGACCACAAATTATTTAAGGTGTTACAAATGAAAAATTATTTGGAAGCATTAAGAAGAAAAAACATCTTTAGTTATAGCTACATTTGAAGATAAATTATTTCAATGGTACAATTAGGAAAAAAAAAACACATAAGAGGGCCATTGGGCAAAAAAATTATGTGATAGGGATAAATTAGAAAAAAAATATTATTTTTATACATAATTCCAAAGTAATTAGTTATTGAAAAAAGAATTTAATAAAGTCGATGGAAAATAGAAAATATATTAGGGAGAATAGCAATAGGGAAAAATGAAGGGCCAAAAGATGTAAATAAAAAATTAATCAAAAAATAAAGAGCGAAAAAAAGAAATTATTCAATAGACTTGTGCCACGTCATCATATACACTCATTTAATAAATGCTTGACATTTAGATGATTTGTAAATATTGTTTTATCCAATCATATTTCTCTCTCTTAATCACAACCATAATAAACACTCCACCTAAATCTTTTACCTTCATCAATTTCAAATATTATTAATGTTCTTAATATATTTTTTTTAAAATAAAGTACATTTTCTACAGTTCAAAAGGTAGGACTCATCAGTACAACACATTAGCAAAACATTAATTTCACTTTTATGATAACTATATAACCAAAAATACAGTCTATCATTCAACATAACACATTACCAAAATATTATTTTCACTTTAATGATAAAAAAGATACCAAAACAATGTACATACATACATGTGTGTGTGTGTTTCTTTAAAAAAACGACTTATGTATATACAACAAATAACCACCATACAGTATATCCTTCTATCATACGGAAACAAGTTATGATTTTTATTTTTTCCCCCTGAATGAAAACTTCTTTAAGGCAAAACAGCCAAACAAAGGCAAAGCCAAGTGCAATAAACAAGCCACTATATTGTAACTATAAAGTATTATCTTTTGGTTTTAAGATATATTATAATTAATATCTCAAGTACTGCCCCCTATATGTGTGTGTGTGTGTGTTGACATAAATTGAAACAATTATTAACGTTGTTTTTTTATTTTTATTTTTTTTCCTAAGTTTCAAAAATTGATCTAAGTGTGGAAAAGATTAAAGTATTAAGAATATTATTATTGTTTGAAGAATTTGACATGAGAGATTTAGATGGGCATTTATGATAATTGTGATTAGGAGATCAAAGAAATATGACTGGACAAAACAACATTGATAAATAATTCAAATATTAAATATTTATTAAAAGGATGTACCATATATACATAATGATGTGGTACACTTAGTCTAATAAATAATTCCTAAGAAAAAGACCACTGTTTAGATTGGAACATGTATGAGTAGAAATTATCTCAACTGTTTAATTAGGGAAAAAGTACTTATGAATGTCACATTAAGAATAGGGGATAATGGCGAGAATAAAACAAAGGGGGGAAAATAAAAAGAAAACAGATAGAGAGAAGGGAAGAAAAAGAAGAAAGAATGAAAAGGAAAAAAAGAAGAAGAGGGGATTCTCCCTCTCGTATATGTTTGTGTGTGTGTGTGATAAATGCCAAAGTAATTAAAAAATTTAATAAAGTGAATGCGAAAGTAGAAAATATAGTAGGGTGAAAAGCAATAGGAAAAGACAAGGAAGAGAAAAAAAAATGGAGGAG
Source organism: Artocarpus hirsutus (assembly GCA_946598075.1). Lineage (NCBI taxonomy): Eukaryota > Viridiplantae > Streptophyta > Magnoliopsida > Rosales > Moraceae > Artocarpus > Artocarpus hirsutus. The sequence continues at coordinate 2,934 of CAMOHE010042002.1, forward strand.
CAATAGCACTAAATAAAAAATGAGCAAAGAAAACTCAAGAAATGAAATGTTTCATCCTTTAAGAAGATCCATGGAAAAATAGATTGCCTTTAACTAGAAAATTATTTTGACGGCACTACAAGAAAAACCACATTTAACGACATATTATTTACGACTTATAATTTTTGAATGTCGTTGAAAAGTACATACAACGACATCTCCAACAAAGATGTCATTAACGACATTTGAAACAATAATTAACAACATCTATATAGATGTCGTATTAAAGGTCTCCTTTTAACGACAATAATTTAGTATCGTTAAATTATTTAACGACAAGTAGGAGATGTCGTTAAAGCCTTGGAGATTTTACGACACCTCTTATAGACGACATTAGTTAAGATGTCGTCTATAAGAGGTGTCGTTGAATCTCCAAGGCTTTGATGACATCTCTACTTGTCGTTCAATAATTTAACGACATTAAACTATTGTCGTTAAAAGAAGACCTTTAATACGGCATCTATATAGATGTCGTTAATTATTGTTTCAAATGTTATTAACGACATCTTTGTTGGAGACGTCATTGATGTGCTTTTTAACTACATTTAAAAACTACATGTCGTAAATAATATGTCGTTAAATGTAGTTTTTCTTGTAATGCAGGGTATTCAGGAAAAAAAAAAAAAGAACTATAAAGGTGACATTGAAAAAAGGGGAAAAAAGCAAGAATAAAACAAAGGGGAAAAACAATAAGAAAAAGAGAGAGAAAGGGGGAGAAAAAGGAGAAAGAATGAAAATCTATGGGGCTGTTTGGTATTATTTTCGAAATAGATGAAAATATTTTTGTTTTAAAAAATGAGAATTTTTTAAAAATTATGCTGAAAGTATTCTTAAAATTTTGTGCTCAAAAAATGTGCAAAAATATTTTTAAAAATTTTAAAAACGAAACCAAACGAGTTTATTTATTTAATTTTCTTTTTTAAAAAAAGAGCAAAGAAACGACGAAATCTGATCCTGTTGAGTAAATCGGAAGGACAATATTTAATCTTTTATAGGAGTTTGCTGGAGCAACTTTGTGGTGCCATGTTGTTCAAATAAGCGTGTTTCTTAATTGGGAAATCTACTGAACAATCAAAACTAGCTTAGTTTCTCTTATTAAGGTGTTTCATTGGCCGGAAGAAACTTCAATTTATACGCACGTTTGTTTGTTAGAAATTTATATTAATAAAATTGCTCATAAAATTTTATGCAAAATAATATGATCTAAACAAATCAATCTACACAATAATTAAAAGGAAAAAAAGACACTGCTTTCTTATATTTCAAGTAGGCAATTTACTATAAACAATGCAAAGTGGCATTAGCGAATATTAAGCGTTACACACTCGTCACTTGCCACCTGACATGCCATGATGTGACATTTGAGTTATGGGTAAAACCCACCTAGTACCCGGTTCAAGTGGTAACCTATAAATAAGATGCATTTATTGTATTCTAGGACAAGCAAGCTCCTTCTCAACTAACTCGTTCCCGACCTCTGCTGAGCATCCCCTACCTTGAGCATAGGAGAGACCTTGTCTTGTTTATTAACCAACTCGCCTCCGAGGCGTCCCTCCTCTTGTTGCAGGTCGACCAGTCCAAGCAGAGGTGAACAGGAAAGAGCTGAGCACCGTACGTCGCCGCACGTGATGTTGGTACGACGCCGGAACACGGTAAGCATCAACACTACTTTTTTCAAAGCATCACTAGCTGCCACATATTCGGCCTCCATCGTTGAATCGAAGATGCAATCTTGCTTGACACTTCTCCAAACAATGGTATCGCTGCCTAGAGTAAATACAAAACCAGAAGTCTATCTTCTTGAATCCGAACAGGATTGAAAATTCAAATCAGTATATCCTAGAGGTGTTAAATCCTCACTTGAATATACAAGCATATACCCTCGAGTCTTTCTCAGGTACTTGAAAATATGCTTGACCGCATCCTAGTGGTTTGGTCCTCGATCCGATTGAAATCGACTTACTATCCTGACTGCATAATTAATATCTGATCTTGTGCAAACTATAACATACATGAGACTACGTACTACTGAAGCATAAGGTACCTTCTTCATGTATTTTCTTTCTTCATCAGACTTTAGTGAGTCTTTCTTAAAAAGAGTAATTCTAAATCTAGATAGTTGCCCACTTTTCTTGGAATCCTACATTGCAAACCTCTTGAGAATTTTATCTATGTAACTAGCTTGGGATAGAGCTATCATTCTATTCTTCCTATCTTCAAAGATCTGGATATCGAGAAGATAATTAGCTTCACCCAAGTCTTTTAGGTCAAACTACTTGGCCAACCATAATTTGACCGATGACACCTCCCCAATGTCATTATCAATTAACAGAATGTTATCTACATAGAGCAATAGAAAAACCACCTTCCTATCCTTAATGTGTTTGTGAACACATGGTTTGTCCACATTTTGTTCAAACCCATAAGTCTTGATCACTTAATCAAATCTTATGTTCCAAGAACGGAAAGCCTGCTTAAATCCATAAATTGACTTTAGCAACTTACAAACTTTACCCTCCTGATCTTTAGTCTTGAAGCCATCTGGCTATGTAATATACATGGACTCATTAAGATAGCTATTTAGAAAGGCCATCTTGACATCCATCTGTCATATTTCGTAGTCGAGAGTGGCAGCTATGAACAAAAGAATGTGAGTGGACATAAGCATGGCTACAGGCAAAAAGGTTTCCTCATAATCGATTCTTTCTTTGTGCATGTATCCCTTAGCTACCAATCTAGCCTAATAGGCTTTGACTTTTCCATCTGCAACTCTCTTTCTCTTATAGATCCACTTACACCTTATGGGTTTTACCCCTTTGAGAAGATCCACAAGTTCCTAGACCCAATTAGTCTCCATAAACTTTATCTCAGTGTTCATGGCTTCTGTCTAGAGTTTTGAATCAACATCCTATATAGCCTTTTTGTAAGTGTAAGGATCCTTGTCACGTTCATTCGGTTCAACCAAGAAGGCTTTACTATTAAACATATACCTCCTAGATTGACATCTGATCCTCCCACTACGCCAAAGCCCTTTAGGTTGTTGTTCGGTTAGTTTTTCTTCATTGATTAAAACAGTTTCATTTGGAACCCCCGGAGTGATCGAATCACTCGCCAACTCCTCAATTATCATTTTACTTCGAGGCTTAAAGCTATCCATGTAACTTTCCTCAAGGAAAGTTGCATTTTGTAGAAACCACGACTTTAATTTCCTTTGGGTTATAAAAATAATCCTTTTAGTCCCTTTTGGATATCCTACAAACACACAAACTTCCAACCATGCTTCCAACTTATTCACTTCCTTATACAGGACATGAATTAGACATCCCCATATGCGAATATGATTTAAGGATGTCTTTTTGCCCATCCACAACTCATGAGAAGTTTTAGGAACTGATTTTGAAGGCACATTGTTCAAAATATAGCATATGGTTTATAGTTCATATCCCCAAAAGGATAAAGGCAAAGATGAATAACTCATCATAGACCTGATCATGTCTAATAAAGTCCTATTTCTTCTTTCAGCCATGCCACTTTGTTGCAGAGAACCCAGTGCATTCAAATGGGATAAAATCCTGTTCTCTAATAAGTGTTCTAAGAACTCATCGAAGAGGTATTTTCAACCTCATTGGATCGAAGTGTCTTTATAGGTTTATCTAATTGCTTTTTCACTTCAGCCCGAAACTCCTTGAACTTGTCATAAGGTTTGCTTTTATGATGCATTAGGCAGACATACCCATACCTTGAGTAATCATCAATGAACATGATGAAATATTCATATCTTCCTCGTGCCTAGATGTTCATGGGACTGCAAACATCACTATGCAAAGTTCTAATACCCCTTCAGCCCCATTGCCCTTATACCTAAATGGTCTTTTGGTCATTTTACTCTCTAAACAAGATGCACATAGTGGTATAGATTTCACCTTTAAGTGACTTAAAGATCTATCCCTTACCAACCTTTCAATCCTATTTAGGTTAATATGACCAAGTCGTAAATGCCAAAGATAAGTCTTATTAGAGTGAGAAGTTTTAAGTCATTTAGAGTTGTTACCATTAATCTTAGTGTTAAACAGTAAGTCTGTCTTAGGTTTGATACAATGTAGATTGTTTGCATCCATCTATCATGGATAAAAGATTTGATTTTATAAATAACCACTTTATTATTAAAAGAAACTACATAAGAGTCTTTATATAAACAAGCTACAGAAATTAAATTCCTTTTAAGTTTAGGGGCATAAAAATAATCTAGCAAAACTAAACTTTTATAATTATCAAACTAAAGATGGACGTCTTCCACTGCTTTAGCTAACACTATGGATCCATCGCCCATCTGAAGCATGAAGTTTTCATGTAGCAGACTTCTCTTTCCTTTGAACCCTTGTAGAGAAAACACAAACATGATTAGTTTCTCTAGAATCTATGACCCAAGTGTCACTTGATTCCTAAACCAAACAAAACAAGTTCTTATAATGACAAGATCACACCTACCTTCTTAGGAAAGGAAGTCCTTCCAATTCTTCTTGATATGCCTGACTTTCCTACAGAAAAAGCAAGTGACCTTTTTTAGGTTCTTTTTTTCTTCTTCTTGTTCTTACCATTTACAAGAATAGAGGACTTCCCGTTCTTAACCCATGGCTTCTTTCCATTCCTAGAGTTAGGATTAGAACCAGATGTAGCTACCAAGTTGGCATTGCCACCAACAGGAGTTTCCCTGATCAGATTTTTGAACTCCTGTAACTACTTCATTAACTAAGTCAAGGTCATATCCCATCTATTGCTAAAATTAAATATAGCTCTAAATGACATAAACTCTTTAGATAGAGTCTTAAAAACCATGGTCATCTGTGTTTTAGCATCTATGTCAACTCCATTGGTTTGAGCCTCGGTGAGGTAACCCATGACCAACATCATATGCTCCTTCACAGGAGTCTCTAATCTTTGTTTATAGTTTAAAAGTTTCCAAAGTGCCTTTTGCCATTTTGTTAAGGCTGACCTCCAAACATGTCTTCAAGATTATCTTTGTAGTCTCATAATCTTCATGTCGAGCTTACAACACATTATTCATGCTAGCTATAACATAACAACGAGCTTGATCGTTAGCATCTTTCTAGTAATTATACGCTTAGATTTGCTCATTAATGGAATCTCTCATAGGCTCGAGAGGACACGGTATTGTCAGCACAAATTTTAGCTTCTCAAAGAATAGGACGATATTTAAGTTCCATTTCCAATCATTAAAATTCTTGCCAGTTAATTGGTTTTTGTCAAGTATCGATGATAAAGCATTTTTAGCCATTTTAATCTACAATAAAGAATCATGTACCAAACACAAGTAAACATACCATAATAATTTAGTAAGATGACATAATCATGTAAAACATACAATGTATTTATGTGTCAAAACCTTGAAAAAATCACAACCTTACAACGATAATCCCTAACTCAGAATTGAACAAGCAGCCTAGGGGAGACTTGCTAGATTTAAATAGGAATATGGATCCCTTCCAAATTAATATATGCCATCCAAGACCTATCTGATCCAACATATATTAATAATCATTTTCTTTAGCCTTTTATGAATAGAGCTCCTAGGGGAGGTTGATAATAAAATTAACATAAGTGTATAACTATCATCTCAATATTTTATCCATGATTTATAATCACCACCTAGGGGTGTGTAATAATAAATCATGCTAAAATATCTTATCCTCTCAAAGATCTAACCTGGTATATGATGAAGTTCCTTCCTAGGCTACCTATGGACCAACGATGGAGGCTGTAGGTTTTCTCTTTGAAAACTTTCTCCTACTCAATCTTTTAAAATCAAGGTTTTATTTTTAAAATGCATGAACAATTTTTAATGAGCAACACTCCCTTTCTTATAACATGTTACCAACATACATAACAAATCATATTATAATACAAACAAGCAAAGCAATCATGCAAAGCCACAAGCAACATAATAATAAATAACTGTAATATTATGGTTCCACCCTAGAGAAAAGAAATTAGAGATTACAAGAGATCAATCAAAACATTTTATTGATACTTCATTCTTGAATCTTCAAGTTGTATCTATCTTCATGTGGTATCCATCTTCAAGTCTTTCAATCAAATACTTCATTATTTTCGGTCATATCCAAATTTCATGTTTCTTAAAATTGTCCCAAAATTAAAATCAAAACTGCACCAAAAAATGCACCTTTTCTAAAAACAACAGCTCTCTGTAGGCATGCCGATTTGTGAGATCGGCTTGTCGGTTATCAGCTATCGGCCTACCAAACTTGACAGTTTGGCTTACTGCTAGAGCTAGGTAAAATCCGTCCCACGGATGGCCTGCCAAACTAGAAGTTTGGACTGCCAATCTGTGACTTTTGGCTTACCAATCTTAAGGGTTTAGCCTCCCGACCGAGTAGAAATCACGTTTTTCCAAAAAATAGTTTTTACATAGTTTTTTAATCTTATTTTCAACAATTCAAAAATATAAAAATTTAGAGACTCAGAAAATACCTTTGGAATCATTATCATTTCCATCTTCTAGATTGTCTTTGTAACGCCCGCCTAATTTTATGTAACGGATTATGCTATGATAAATGATGACGTTAAATGTTATATTTATGATATATGATATAATGGTGCTAACCATTATATTCTAAGTGTTATGGCAGGTGACGCTTACGTGGAATTGATGTGCTCAATTGTTCATGTCATTAATGTTATATGTTTAATCATATCTTATTGATAATTTAATGTTATGAATGATTTTTGTATTTAAGGGCAGATCGACAGGCCGGACCATTCAGTTCGGCAGGCCGAAATGAATTCCTCAGAACGGCAAGCGGATGAGATATCATCGGTAGGCCAGACTTCTGAGATCGGCAGGCCGATGGGATAGATGGGCAGGCCGATGACAGCTGACAAGTAGTCAGCAGAAACTTCACAAAATTGTGATAAGGTTGAATTTGTGATAAGGATAATTTATTCTGGATAATTAACATAATTATGGGATGATTTGTTTAATTTTGGTAAAGGAATAATTGACTTTTGAATTATGTGAATTAATGGATAAGTTTTCCCGAATTACAAAGGTAAAATATGGTAATCGTTACAAAATTGATGACCTTCCCTTATTGCTTCCCACTCTCCACGCATATGAGTCCGTTTTAGTCAGAAAATTTCTGAAACATCTCTCATTCATTTTTTTACGTTACTTTCATTTTCACATTAATACTCTCTCTCTCCCTCGATTTCTCTCTCTCTCATTCTCCCTTCTCATCACATTTCTCTTCTTATTCATCCTCTCAAATTTTTCCTTTGTTATTATTATTTAAAATATTGAAATTTCTTTGGAGATAATTCAAGGAATTTTAAGAAGAAATCGTTCTAAGGTATGAATTCAATTTCGGTGATTTTTTTAAGCATATTTTTCTCCTGTATTGTGACTGCTATATCTTTCTCTACGAATTTTATTTTACTCTGAATTTTTAGTATGTTAATTATGCATGTGTTATATGATTCTCCTCCAAATTTCACGTCAATTCGAATTTTCTATAAAAATTTATGAATTTTCTTCTCTCCACTACTCACAGTAAATTGTTGCTGACTGTTCATGTTGCACAAATGTATGAGTGTTATTTTTAATGCAAATGAATGTTTTATTGCACGAAAATTGGTATATATGCTATTATATATATTAAATTATAAACTGGAAATTTTGGTGATAATATGGTGAATATTTCATGTGTTATAGAATTTTTATTAAGCCTAAGTTATGTAACTGCTTAAATAGTAAAGTTGTGAGATTCTTGATTATATAATATTTTTGTATGATTATATAATTTTATTTGGAGATGAGCAATTTTGTGCTACTGTATGTGTATGTTAAAAATGATATCATATGAATTTTTAGGTCCAAATAAATTTATTTTAATTGTTTGGCACAAATTATTACATGTGACTCACTGTTTTGCACCTAGAGTATGTTTTTAGTCTCTGCCTTCCAATGCATGGTTTGAAGTGTTAAGAATTTATTTATGGGTGATTTTTGGATATGTTATAGTTCTATGTGTCTATTATATCTCCTAATTTTTGTAGATTTTTCTATGGTATGAAATTGTGAAAAAATGGACCTAAGATAAGGATTGTTTACTGTGTTATGGTTGCTGATAGATTTTGGTATTTATGATGTATGACTTGTTTTAAATATTAAATGAAATTTTTATGACCAAAGAAAAATCATGCTAATATGTTTATATGTTAACTTTGATATTGCAGAATTTGGTACTCAAATTGTGTGTAAAAGTAAAGTTATTAAGTTATGAATTCATGTAGGTCAGAAGTGTAATTGTGTTGATAATTTTATTTGAATGTTTTAAAGTTAATGAAATATGTTATATATTTATGTTTGAAGAAATGAATGTAAATATGATGTTATATGAAATGGATGTTATGTTATGGTAATTAATTCATTAAAATAAATGTTAATTACCATTTTATAAATGTATGACATGAACACATTGAGAAGTGAGCACATTAAGACCGCGGCGTTGTCACCTACAAAAGTAAGGTTAAGTAAGCTCATTTGAGGTAAGTACATTCTCACCTGCAACATGATATATTTATGAAAAGTATGTTTATGAAAAGTATGAGTTTTATGAAAGGTTTGAAATATGTGTTCATGATGGTTTTATGATGATTTCTCATGATGATTTTTCATGAAGTTTAAGGCATGAAAGTTTATGCATGTTTTCATGATAATGTTTTTCAAAGTATGAAAGTATAAGTATGTATATATGTATCACC
>CAMOHE010042003.1:0-13477 GCA_946598075.1 Artocarpus hirsutus
AAAGTAATAGTTGCTAAATTATTATCTTTATGTTTAAAAAGAAAAGTTCAAGGAAATTACTATAGTTATGCTTCAAGAAATAAATGTTATGAGTTATGTAAAGGATCATGATTTATAAATTATAATTGAGTTAAAACGTAATAATTATTATTACGTTATTATCATGTTTAAGAAATTTATGTATTTTGTTAAGTTACGAAATTAAGTTTTCGAGAAATGATTATTATATCTTTTAAAGTTGTATGTTGAGAATTCATTCTCTTTAAGAAATCATTGTTACTAAGTTGGGAAATAATCATTATTCCCTCTAAGGTTTCATGCCAAGGATTCGATAGTAAGAATCCATTCTAAGAAATTAAAAAAAAAATTATTCTGAAATTCTATACTTTATTAATAAGTATGTTTAAGTTTACGATCATGTTTAAGTCAAATGACGGCCACGTAAGGGAGGGTCGTCACATGGAGTCTCTATCATTATTCTTATAAATTTATTTTTTAGATGTACAAAGTTTTCCTAATTAAAAACTCTTAACTAGGATGATTGGATAATTAGTTACAAACTTTAGAGAATTATTTTATCTTCGCTACTAGCAAATGCCAATGAGTGTCTCCATTCACAAATTTTCGGGACCATTTACTACAGTATGATCTGCTTATTTATTTCAGTCAAACACTAATATATGCTATGAATTAGAATCCTATAATGAACAATAGAGAGAAACACCTAGCATCACCCACATGGCCCATTACGTCATTTAACCAATCTGTGATAGATTAATTCGAATGTTTCTAAAGAACAATAGTATGCACCATGGAAATAATCATAGCATGGAAGAACAATGCGCAAGAATTAGAACAGTACTACACCTTACCCACTACTTAGCCAGTTCTTGGCCTCCGACCCCCTTAGATTTGAGCACTTATATAAGCAGTTTTGACATGTAGTAGCTCCTTGATGACATCTCCCATATTCATCCTTTCTGTCGATGTTTTTTTGGAACAGGCAGTTCCTATCTTGAGGACTGAATGCAATGCTTTTTCAAGTTTAGTGTTGAACATTAGATGATGATTTTGTAGACTTTGGAAATCGATGTTAATTTCTTCAATATGATCAATTTCAATGTCACCATGTTTGCTTGCTATTGGTGTTTCTTCCACTTGATTGGTTCCGATCAGAAGAGCTGAATCCACCACTTGAGCAATTCTTCCTGGCAATGACATTTTGACAAAATTATGGAGATTGAAATCATCTTTGAACATTTCATCGGTCGGTCGCTTTCCCGTGAACATCTCCAACAAAAGAATCCCATAGCTATATGCATCCCCCTCTCTTGATAGTTCACCACCCATTACGTACTCTGTTAGCCATAAATATATTATTAGTAAATAAATCTTGTAAAGTTTCTTATCTGTGTATTAATGGTTCGCATGCACACCAATTGTTTATGTATTTGAAAATGTACGATTTTGTTAATATTCTAATTATGTATTTCTTTCATGAACTATTAAAATCTATTTTCCAAATTCTTTTATTCATCAAAGAAAGCAATATGAATTCAGTAGACATAGTTGTCATGGATGGTCTTGAACAATTTAATTAAATGTTCACATGAGAAATTATCATCAATTGCAATCCCACACAATACTAGACATAATTGAGAAGAGAAATAATTTCGATTTTACCTGAGGCGATGTAGCCGATGGAACCTCCTATTCCAATGGAGATGCTTTCGTTTGAAGAAAATAGATGAGAAGGATCGTTGAGGAATCTTGCTAATCCAAAATCTCCAACACGAGCAGTCATGTCACCATCCAGGAGAATGTTACTTGGCTTTATGTCGGAGTGGACTACTGGCACCTAACAGTGATGGTGTAAGTAATCCAGAGCATTCGCCACATCAATAGCAATGTTTATTTGTTGGATAAGATTCAAATGCCTTGCTTGTTCCAAATTCACTCCGTGACTAGGATGCAACCACTCTTCTAGACTCCCATTGATCATAAACTCGTACACTAGAGCCTTGAAATCATTTCCCTGAAAATCAATGCTTGAGCATGCAGTCAAAAGTTTGACAAGGTTTCGATGCTTTATGTTCTTTAGGACTTTGCACTCTGCCATAAATCCTTTGTTTGTAGGCTTAATACTTTCACAGCAACGGCTAATCTTTTCTTGTGATTTAGTATCCCTTTGTATACACTCCCAAAATTGCCAACACCAATCAAGTTTTCCGAAGAAAAGCCATCTGTTGCTTTGAAAAGATCTCTGTACGATACTTTGAAGAAAGAAATCCCAAATGAAGATCCCAAATTAAACATGACTTTTCCTTTCCTTGTCCAACAAAAAAGCTTTAAGAATAGAGCTATAAGCATTAGTGCAACAAATCCACACACAATGAAGACAATTGACTTTTGCTTACCGGTTAGTTTGGTCTTCTTTTGCAAGCTGAAGTGGCATTTGGGCAAATTTAGTTGAGGAATTCCTCCACAAAGCCTTGTATTTCCTATGACGGAAAGGCCGCTTGTGTTTGTGAAGATTCCTTGGGTTGGTATCTCACCTTCAAAATTTTTAAATTATAAATTCAATTTTTGCAATGCGCGTAAATCTTTCAAATAGCTTGGGATTTTGCCAGACAAGTTATTGCGTGAAAGATCAATTTCTTCAATCCCCCTCAAAGCATCAAAGAACTGAGGGATGCTTCCTTGTAATAAATTTCCCTCCAAATACAATAACTCCAAGCTTTCACAGCTACCGAGAGTTTTTGGAATTTCACCATATAACTTGTTCTCAGAAAGATCCAAATAACCAAGGTTAAACAGTTTACCCACTTCCTTTGGGATGAAACCAGTAAAATAGTTACTGGACAAATCTCTCCCTGTTGAAGCAGATAGCAAAGTAAACACCACTTCTGGAATTGGACCACTAAGATTGTTAAGTGCAAGAGACAATATCCTCAAATTCCCACATCCTTCGATACTTGGCGGCAACCTTCCTCGTATTTTGTTCGACGTGAGATGTAAAACATTTAGTGATGTCAAATTTCCTAAAGAAGAGGGAATGGTTCCTGAGAGCCTATTTCTGCTTAAACTAAGTGCATATAACTTTTGTAGTTTGCCTATTGACCTCGGTATAGACCCAGCCAAGAGATTATTTTCAAAACCTAGTTCCTTGAAGTTGACAAGATTTCGAATTCCAATTGGAATGCTTCCTCTAATACGATTCCTTCCAAATGACATATGCCAAAGATTTGTTGAGAAGTTGCTTATTTGTTTAGTCAGGAATCCTCCAAAATTATTGCCAGTAATTCCTAACACTTCTAAATTTGTACAGTTGGCTACAGAAAAGAGAAACTTCAAGTCATCGTCACTGTCGTATCCAAGGTTATTCTCTTGGACCAAGAGTTTTTTCAAGTTGGGCAAGTTTGAAAAATCAGGCACTTTTCCGATATGGCGATTCCTCGAGATTTCAAAATAGACTAGTTTTGAGGCATTGGAAATAAGAGGAACTGGTCCCGTAAATTAGTTCGTGTGAGTCAAAAAGACTTCAAGGTTTGGGAGTATTAAGTTACAAGGAAGATTTCCTTGAAGTAGGTTTGAGTGAACCGAAAATGACCGAAGAGATGAGAGATTGTATATTGAGGGAGGGATTGTACCGGCTAAATTGTTTATACTCAGCCAAAGGTCGCCTAACATTTTCAACTGACCAAACATGTTTGGAATACTTCCATGCAGATTGTTGGATCTAACGATGAAACTCTGAAGAGAATCAGTGAGATTTCCGATGGAACTCGGAATTTCACCGTCTAAATTATTTAAGAAAAAGATTGGACAATGAACCAATACCTTTAGGAATTTCTCCAGTAAGATTGTTGTTAGCTAGATTAAGATACTGGAGGGTCGAGCAACCTGAAATGTTGATTGGAATCTTGCCACTGAAGGAATTGTTCTGGAGGAATAACCGTTGAAGCCGAAACAAACGGCCAATTTCTTCTGGGATTTCATGACTGAAGCTATTATTTTGGAGGTATAATCTTCTCGTAAAGCTCAAGTTTCCAATATGAGGAGATAGATAGCCCCCAGGCTGACTTGAATTGAGTTGCAACTGAGTGACCCTGTGGTGTCGACGGCCACATGTAATGCCTTGCCACTCGCAGAAATGTAGAGAGTCATTCCAAGAATTCAGAACTCCGAGAGGATCCATCACTTTTGTCTTGAATTCAAGCAAGGAGAGCCTATCTGTGACGTTTCCTTCATGTCTTGAGAAGGCTGAAGTGAAGAGAAAGAAGTGAATTAAAAGGCAACAGAGCATGGCTGAAAGTTTCACAATTTGGCAACAAAGCAAGAACAAAGCTGCGTTAAGGAAGAAGAGTTCTAAGGTGAATAAGCGCAGAATGAGTACATCAAGGATTTAGAACGCTAAAAAGTCAAGAAGAACGCATGATCTACGCACTTGGTGGGAAGCTTACGTAAATGATCAAGATTCTGAAAGGATATTGGATGATAGTGGTTAATTTTGATAGAAAGTTGGCACCTTAATTTCTTGCAATTCTTGGTTGGCTGGTTACCATAAAAGCTCTCAAAGTGGATTGACTTGACTATAATTCATGTTCTAGTGTTCGATATTGTTGCAATTTTTTTTTTTTTTGCTGGTTAAAATCTTGCAACGGTTGAGATTTCATACCGTCACTTGCGTCTAGATTATGAATAATTGAGTTATAAGAGAAAGAAACTCTTTTCTAATTGCTGAATATGTATAGATATATTTGTCCTTGACAATGTTTTTTTATATAATAATGTTTATTTCAGAATACTTAGGTGCGTGAAACACTAATATTAACCATAAAACTATCAAGTGTTGAAAACTTTTGGATTCATTTTAAAAATCCCCCTGTATATTATGGCATGTGTCTTGGTTTACTGGCTCCCCTGTATATTTTGTGAGATCGGTGTAGTGGGACCATACTATATCTCTGCGTACATGGACAAAAAAAAAAAAAAAATTAATTTAACATCAAATTTTAACAATGTTCATTCATTTAAATTATATATAACTTTATATATATATATGTATATATATATATATATCCTCTTTTCTCCCATTCACGTCCCACTAAGGAGATTATTCTCTTGAAGTGTGCATGAGCCCCCCTCTCACTAAGAAGGAAAAGTTAGTCTATTTAATTGTTAAAAAAATTAATAAAAAATAATTAATTGCTTAATTATAAAAAAAAAATGTAGAGATACTAGTTTTTATATACATGATAATGTTACGTCTCCAAAGAGAAAAATAATGAGAGTGCTTTCTTTTAAAAAAAAAAACCATGTTTTCTTAAGTGTTGAGAACATAATAGGAACAAAAAAGCATGAGCATTAATTGTTTTTTGATGTTTGATGTCCACTTGTCTATCTATTGGCATGCAAGCTTGGCATGGGAGATTTACATTGACAAAGAAAAGAGCTAAAGAAACCCTAATAGAAGTGATTATACATCTGTCCTTCTTAGTTAAAGAAGGACTTTTTTTTTTGCTTTAGGATTTTTATTTTTGATAAATAGATATAGACGTCTCTGGACTTTTACTATTGTGACAATGTGATTTTTGAATTAATTTGATGAGCTACCAAAATCCCTAAACTTTTAATATTGTGATAATTTGGCCCTTGAATTAATTTGATAAGCTAAAAAAACCCCAAACTCTTAACATTATGATAATGTGGTCCTTAAATTAATTTAATAGGCTATAATAGTAACGACGAGAAAAATCCAGAAATTAATAAGTATAATTAATTAAAGATTTTTTCATAATTATGCCATTAAAGTTCATAGGAAAATATAAGTTTAAAACTTAGAAGTTCCTATTTCGGTAAGAATTTCAAGACATGCTCATGAGAAAGCATGAAAATTAAAGAACATGATTGACCTTAGACAAGACAATATGTTTTTAATAGTCTGAGTAAAATTTCGATCTGATAGTTAAGTATTAGATTAATTATGTTTTGTGGAATTTAAAATTTAAGCCCAGGGTTTTTTTGAAAAGCCCAAACACTTAATAAGGAAATTCAATTTAAATTTCTGCAATTATATAATTAGAGTAAATTTGGTGTATACAATACTCAACCATAAGAAAGCGAACAAAGTAGCTCATGCACTGAGTTAAAAATCTACAACAACACTCATGGCGATTATTTTTCAGCCTCAGCCTTTGCGAAAAGATATCAATGACCTTGGAATCGAGATCATTTCAAGGAAATTAGCAACAATAATGCTCCAACCAACCATCCTTAAACACATGAAAGACAGTCAGGAACTTGACCCTGCCTTGGTTAAAATGCGCGAAGAGATTCTTGAAGGAAAGGAAAAAGACTTTAATATTTCGGAAGACGGAATACTCAATCACAAGCGTAGGATATGCATATCCTTCTAGAAGCATACAAAACCCCCTACTTCGTGCATCCAAGAGCAACATAGATGTACATAGATCTAAAAGAGAGCTTTTGGTGGACTGGAATAAAGAAAGATGTTGCTAAGTTTGTATAAAAGTGCCTTACTTGTCAGAATATTAAAGCAAAACATTAGCATCCAACAAGGTAATTGCAAAAGATTGACATCCTAGAATGGAAATAGGGATCAGATAACAATGGATTTATGGTTGGATTGCCTAGAACCTTTGATGGCAACGATGCGATTTAAGGAATTGTTGATTGACTAACAAGTTTGCACACTTTTTATCTATCAAGCTCAGCTATTCTGTGGAACGGTTAGCAGAACTGTACGTATCAAAGATAGTGACAATGCATGGAGTTCCAAAATCTGTCATCTCTGATAGAGACTATCAATTTACCTCAAGATTTTGGAAGAGCATACAAGAAGCAATATCCACCAAGCTAAAATTTAGTTCTACATTTTACCCACTAACTAATGGCCAATCGAAAAGGACCATTTAAACATTAGAAGACATGCTAACAACATTTGTCATGGATTTCAAGGGGAATTCGGATAGGAAGCTATCATTGATCGAGTACTCCTACAACAACCATTACCATGCGTCGATAGGCATGGCACCTTTTAAAGTTCTTTAAAGAAGAAAGTGTATATTTTCAATTCATTAGCATGAACATGGAGAGAAAAATATGGAGACCACCGACTTCATTAGAAGAACCACAGAAGATGTAAAAGGAATCAGGGATAAACTTGACATAGCTCATAGCCATCGAAAGAGCTACATGGACAAGCACCCTAGGCCCCTGGAATTTCAACTAAGAAACTTAGTTTTCCTAAAAGTTGCTCCAATGAAAGGAGTGATGAGCTTTGGCATAAGAGGAAAGCTCAGTTCGAGATATATCAGACCCTTCGAAATCATAGAAAGGATCGGTAAGGTCAAATACAGACTCATTTTGCTATTAGAACTAGCCTCTGTACACAACATTTTCCATGTATTGATTTTGAAGAAATATGTACTAGATCCGTCACATGTGTTACACCAGGAGCCAGTCAAAGTACATGTAAACATCATATGAAGATAAGCCAATTCAGATTTTAGCTCTCGAGGAGAAAACTTTAAGGAATAAAGTGATTCCTAAGGTTAAGGTTTTGTGGCGAAGGAAGCCACTTGAGAACGTGAAGAAGATATAAGGAAAAGATAACCCGAGTTGTTCTAATTTTTGGGACGAAAATTCTTAAGGGGGTAGATTCTAATGACCGAGAAAATCTTAGAATTAATTAATGTAATTTAAATAACTAAATTAAGAATTTTCCTAGAAATATTATGTATGAATTTATGACTACAGGGCTTACATAATTAATATAAGAATATTCCAAAAATTCAATAGTGAATTTTGAAGCTAAATTAACTTTCATGATTAAATAATTCAATTGATATAATTCTACTATGACTTAAAGCGGAGGAAATTTTAATTTGTAAATAACTTAAAAAATTTAATTATAAGAATTTTCGAGTGTAGTATGAAGTTACTAGTATACTGGGAAGCACTCTAATGCATATTAGATCCTTAATTGTCAATTAATTTAAAATTGGAGATACATGAGTAACAAATTCATCAAGAAATATTATGCAAACTTGGAAAGTGACACTATAAAAAACTATATCATTACTGAGTCT
Source organism: Artocarpus hirsutus (assembly GCA_946598075.1). Lineage (NCBI taxonomy): Eukaryota > Viridiplantae > Streptophyta > Magnoliopsida > Rosales > Moraceae > Artocarpus > Artocarpus hirsutus. Next base: position 8,115 of record CAMOHE010042003.1, read on the forward strand.
AAGTACTGAAAAAGTTAGATATGTATTTTTATTAAGTCTAAGATAAATTTCAATACTCAACATAGTCAAAATCAGTACGCAATTAAACTTATGTTGATATAGGTTCATATTGTGGTTCATGTGTGATTGTATTTGAAAAATAGGAGGAGACCTATCAGCTAAGTTTGTCATTGTTGACAGTATAAAGATTTATTTGATTAAGAGGTAACTTGCAATAAAATTCTTGAGTCAAAAATCGCTTACATTAAGCTAACCACCATGATGAGTGTACTTGGGCAATTAAGAGAACAAAAACCACACTCCATCGCACCCTTAGAATGGCATCACACTTAGGGTTTCTAAGCCAAAATTAAACCTATCTAAGCCACTTAAAAGTTTGATTAAAAATAGGTTAGGTGAGATGATTAAATTAACTTTGGTCTATAAGTAGATAAACAAAATAAAGACCCCATATTTGCTTCATTTCCTCCCCTTTTCTCTTCCAAAAACTGGGTATACTCAAGGGCTCTCCAAGGTAAATCTTTCTTCCATTTCCCTCTCCAAAACCTAACTCACACTAAGCCATGGTTCAAGATGTTTCTCTACTGTTACCATACCAAAAAAACCTAGATCTAAGGATGGAAGAAGAATGAGAAAAGTTGAGATTGTAAAGTATTTGGATTAAGGCAATTTCTACACTTTTCTTCTCGTTTTCTTAGCTAAGAAAAGAAAGTATTTTTACTTAGATAGCTTTCGTATAGAGAACAAAGAAAGTTAGATTTTTATATGCTTAAGTTTATGTTTTAGTGTTTGAAACAAAAAGAGGGAAAGGAGGAATTAGTGACATTGGATCACCTATCAAGAAGTTGTCATCAAGGGTAAGGATTCAGAACTTTTTTTTTTTTTTAATTTTCTAAGGTTAAATTTTATAACTTTTTCCTTAAATAGTTTGTAATAATTATTCACGTATTGGTTAGTTTAATTTATGTATGTATGTGATGAAAAAAGTTAAAAGTTTAATGATAAGTTTATGATTTTGCAAGTTTTGGTTCGTAGAAAATTGTTCTACAAACTTTGAGCACTTGATCGGAGGCCTCAGAGTTGGTTTTAAAACTAAGGGTGTAAAACAACGAAAGTCTATACAGGATGCACCCACTACTTTCTTGGAAGCTTACACGGATGATAAAGTGGTGACTGAAAATTGAGTGATTCTCTTTATACAAACTCTGAAAGTCAAGAAACTCTTTTCTGATTGCTGAATATGTATTGCTATATATGTCCTTAACAATGTTTATTTAGAATGCTTAGATGTGCGAAACACTAACATTAACCATAAAAGTATCAAGCGTTGAAAATTTTGGATTCATTTTAAAAATCCCTCTGTATATTATGGCATGTGTCTTGATTTCACCCAAGCTTTAAATGTTACAATTACACTCCCAGTTTGTTATATATATATATATATATATATATATATATATTAAAAAAACAACTCTTCAATTTCCAATTCCGAAAAAAAAAAAGGGGCTACAGTTATTTTTTTCTTACTTAGCGAACCTTAAAATGCGATAAATAAACCCCTTGAACTTTTTTGAAAAATAGATGAGGATGACAATAGGGGGGACAGAGCCAGGGAATGCTTTTCCTTCCCCATCTCTACTCCCAAAAACCATCTCCATCCCCACCTTCATCCTCGTCAAAGAAGGGCGGGGTTGAAGTCGAGGAGTTTTCTTTATACCCACCTTTCTCCGCATAATGATGTTAATTATTGTTGAGAATTTCAAAAATAATAAAGAAAAACTAAGTTGAAATTCATAGTAAATTTGATCCAAATAGAATGTTTTAATAAAACAAATTAAATTTCAAATGTATATGTCGTGAATAAAATAATGTTAATGACAAATTAAAGAGATGTATATATATTTTTCTTACATGATATCAAGGTGGGAAGTGCTTCCATTGTCCCTATCCCATCCCTGACTTAGGGATAAGACTTTGTGTAATGACCCGAAAAATTCAAACGTTAATAGCTATGATTAATTAAGGGTCTTTCCCTCATGACTTAGCTAAGTACTTAAGAAAGTATAAGTTTAGCATTTATTAACACGTAAATTTGAAGGTTTTACTAGCCGTAAGACCTTAGAGATAAATAATGTTGTAAATACACAAATTTATGTGCTTTATTTATGAAACATGTAACAATGTAATGTTATGATAGTACATTAAAATAATTAAAAATAATTATTTAATGTGCTAAACCAAGAATTTATGATTTATTAATTTTATGCATGAGCCAAAAAGACGATGTTATTTGGCAAAAGTGGAATTTCCAACGTACTATGATCATGTGGAAAACTTCTGTATGATAACAGTTCAATAAGAGAAACCCAGATCAATAGTGATCATGAGCTCCATACCATAAATTAAAAATGGTGAGCACCAAGTTCAAGAATGCAAGAATTCAATGTTTTGGAATGTGTATAGTTAATTATTATACACATTATTAATTATGTCAAGTTTACTATTATTGTTGTAATGACAATAATAATAATAACAATTGTCATAGTAATAAGAAGAAGAAGAAGAGCATTGATGGTGTCCATAAACGCTGATCTATTAGCAAGATGTGGACCCATAAATGGCTCTTTATAAGAACAAGTTAGTGAAGCACAAAATTGTGCTAAGTTTGGAATTTAAATTAAATTGACTTTTAGATAGTCAATTTAATTTATAAAACTTTTATAAAATTACAACTATTGTTTTTATAATGAAATTTGAAGTTTATAGTATGAGAATTTTTAATAAAAAGTATATGTTATAAATTTTAAAATTTTAAAAGTTAAAAATACATAAATAAATCAAATAGTTATATTGAGCAAAGTTTTAAATATATAATATCTTTCTTAGAATACATACTTACATATACATATACCCATGTATAAATATAGACACAGTTGTGAAAATAGTTAATCATTGGTTTTGCAGAGAAACATATCAAAGTTTATTGTTTCAAAATTCAATCATAAAATCCATATGGTATGGATAAAATTATGAGAATGATTTTTATGTCAAAATGAATATTGCAGTAACACAAAAATACAACAAGTGAATTGAAAATTTATGTGATTATTTTTAGAGTGCAAATAAATCACAGTTTTTAAAAGTTCAATTATGTCCACAAAAATTTAAAAGTTACAGATCAAATTTTGATCTACCCGATACTGCACGGTTTAGACTGTGTGGACCTCAAGTTGTTTATAAATACAAAAAAAAAATCAGATCAACCAATGAAATCAGCTCACTCTCTCTCTCTCTACTTTCTCTCTCTACATTTTCTCTCTCTCTCCTCAAAATTCGGTCAAGATTTCGGCGTCTGTTTTCGACACCTCCCACACCAATGGAAAGCTCTCGTCGAGCCGAGTCCAACGGTGTGCCATGCCGCCCAAAATGCCACCGGAGGAAGCCACACGCGCCGGTTGAAGCCGTCAAAAAGCGTAATCTTTTCGACGTGATATCTTCTCCGTCTGAGCTCCGATCGACACGATCTTGGTGTCAACGGACTCAGAACGAAGAGACGAAGGGAATGGCACCGATATTGCAGCTCGATTTTGGTCGGAGAAGCTTCGTCGAAGCCACCGTACTTTCGTCGCCGCGCCACCCCTCGATGCCGCCGTTTACTGTGGCTTTGTGACACACCGCCGCCACCATTAGCCTCAGACCGCCATGGGGAATCTTTCCCCTCAATCAATTTCAACGACCCACGGCTACACGACGGAGATCGGAGAGCACCGCCGCCAACCGCCGTGTGGGAGAGGGATCTCACCGTTCCCCACTGAATTGTGCCAAATTGATGGCACCAAATCATTCAGAGGGAGTAAAGGAAGAAAACCCATGCCTCAATTGCTTGAAATCGCCACCGTTTGCCGAAAAACGAACCCACCATTGCCGTGTGCAATCCGCCGCCATAGAGGGTCGCGATTTCTTCAAATCCGATGGCTTTAACCCAAATTAATTGAGGGGAAATGCTCAGAGGAGGACGGGTAGCAAAAGCCCTCAGCCAATTTTGGGTTTCCATCACCGGAAAGCTATGATCGGAGCCTCCATTTTTGGCCAAGATTGTGGAGCCCGACCTGCTATGTTAGAGGCAGAATTAGGCAAACGGAGTCCCGTCAGATTTAGGGGGGGTAGGCTCAAGCTCAGCCACCAACGGAGTCCCGTCAATGCCGGTCAACGTCGGTCAAACTTGGTCAACGGTCTGTCAACGTCGGTCAACGCTGACTTTGGGTTTTTGTGATCCGGACCTCCGATCGACGATCCGAGACCGCCTACTGACTCGTTTCGACACTCTAAATACGATGGTGACCTCCGCTCAAGCAAATTCTACTCCGGTGAAAATCATCCGGTACCGACTGCACGCGGATCGAGGCGGCCCAGACTGTAGTAAAGAAGTCCATAATGATTTTTTCAGCAGTAATAAATCTCTATGGAGCTTTTCTAGCCATCCACGGCCACTCGAGGAGCATTGTTGAGGATGCTACGCAGACTGCAGATACAGCGATATGCAACTGGACCCGTTCAGTTCGGAGTCCAGGTAAGTAGGAATCTCGCCTACAGTATGAATAATTTTAAAAGCAAATTAATTTTAAATATTTTCATAAATTTATGAAAATACATGATCAGTGATTTATTACACTGTTATATGTTATGATGTGATATGTTATGTTATGAAATGATGTGAAATGCCATGATGATGATGTGATAAAAAATGTGTGATGTATGCAATATTTAAATTATATTGTTTGATCACCTTCAAGTCAAGTATGATTATGATTTAAGATTCAAGAATTAAGAGATTGTGATGTCATGTAGTGATAAGTCATACTACATACACACAATAATACAAGTAAAACTTATATGACAAGTTAAGGGTGTCGTACCAACCTCTCGACCCATGGGGAGGTTCTATGTTAAAGAAAAGAATAAATCTTGGTGTCGTTGGGACCTCGCGAACCCTAACTTCCCAAGACTCGCGCGTAATTGGTACGATCACCGGGCCCAAAGTAAGAAGATAAGATAAAGCTTAAATAATTAAGCATAATTCAAGTTGATAAGCAAGCATAAAATGCTCATGCATATTTTTATAAAAATGGTTTTTATTTATGTTTTGCGAGACTAATTTCCTACTTGCTGAGCGAAAGCTCATTTAAGTATGTTCATGCTGTAGGTAAGAAAACCTGTCAGCGACACTTGATGGGCAGTGGTGAGCGGCGGACGAATGGTGAAGATGGGAATGGATACCGCTCACGCAATGTAACATTTTCGTATTTTTATTTTATGAATTTATGCATGTTTTATTTTACGAAATTTCATATGTTCACATCTTA
>CAMOHE010042004.1:0-22966 GCA_946598075.1 Artocarpus hirsutus
AGAAAGATATCTATAGGCCCCTCGATAAGTTAGACTGAAGAAAAATATATGGCCATACTGGAATGAATTGATAAGGGTTATCAATATCAGTCTACTTATGATCAAGAAATAATATGATTGAATAGTATAAGGATGACATAAACCATGCCTTATGTTCAATCAAGGTATCTAGAGACAAAAGGACTTTAATACTTATTGTGGATTCGGTTATGTCAGATTATTGATATTCGCATAACTTGGGTAATCATAATGTCTTGCTAGAGGCTGCTTATGATTTGTGAGCTAGAAACAAAATTTCAAGCCCACTACGTTATGTGAACCTACAGGGTCGCACACTTAGAACAGACCAAGAACGAATTTTGGGTTAACTGTGTCTAGGTTCGATGAACCTGATAATGTCTAGATTCGATGTACTAGATATGTCTAGGTTCATTGAATCTGATATTATCTAGATTATCTGAATCATATTCGAATTACTGACATTATCTAGATTTTCTGAATCATATTTGAATTACAGACATTATGTAGATTTTCTGAATCATATTCGAATTACAATTTATCCTAGTTAAAATCTGACTCTATCTTCAAGTCAATAGATATATATATATATATATCTGTTTTAGGGTTTCGAGTCGAATTAAGAAGAGAAAAGAGGTTCTCTCATTCTAAAAGAAAAAGACATTAAAACCCTAAATTTAGAGAGAGTCATTAAACGCAAAAGAGAGGGTGCTAGCACACTAATTCGTTTTTGAGAGAGTCTGTTCATGTGGATACCTACAGAGGGCGTTGCTCTAAGTAACAACGTCTGAATCTGATCCTGAATACTAAAAGCTCGAGTTAGGGTGTGATCAAAGTGAACCTGCTCTCTCCCTTCCAGAAATCTTGCCCTTTTTGTTATCCTGGTAAGATTCCATGACTTTCTTATCAGTCTAATCGAATTGCATGGATCCTGCGAGGGTTTTGTGAGAATTAATTTTTAATTTTCCACTGTGTATTTAAATCAAAAAACCCAACAAATAGTACCAAAAGGTAAATAGTAGAGCTATTCCTTAGCAGAATCTGCTAGTGAAAAAGGAAAGACCGTCCACTTTATTTGTTCTTCAAATATCCAAGTTGGCCTCATGGTCGATCACACCACATGGAATTCCTTAAGATGCTTTTGTGGGTCTTCACCTGCAATGCCATCATATTGGGGGAGGAGATGTATTAGCCTTGACTTTAGTTCAAATGGGGCAGCATAGGTGGGGAACTCTATGCATAGTGATTGTTGAATAAGAATCAGAGCCACCAACTCCTTGAGAGTTTAGTCATCTACCACCATTATGTCTTCTTCTTCAAGATGTACTAAGTCTTCGGAAGAGGTGCTAGATGATGAAGGGAACAAGGGTGATTCATGCTTAATGCGAGTTGACAATTCTATAAAATTTTGTCTCCTTTGGAGGCATTCGTCAACTCCTATGTTGGACATTCAATGCATAAATCTGAAAGTAAGGAAAATAAAAACAAAATTAAGTAAAACTAAAAACAAAATGAAAACTAATAACAAATTAATTAAATATTTAATCCCTGGCAATGGCGCTAACATTTGTTATGCCTTAAGGGATGCCCATATTAGATGTCACTCTAAGATGTTGTCGTAGTTAAGTGTAGTTGTGTGCACAAATTGTTCTTGTAGAGGAATGAACTAATTAATAAGTAACTAATTCTCTAAATAAATAAAAAAGAGTTTCGGATTTATTAACTTAATTACTGAAAATAAAGAAAACAAAAATAAATAAATAAAAACGAAACTAAAGACATGAGTTTGTAAACAATAATGATGAAATTGGTTAAAGAATTATTTGTTGCCACTAGGAAATAATTATGCAATTGAGTACATAATTATTCCCAATTTCATATCAAAGCTATCAACTGTAGATAACAATATGCTCTGCTATCCTAATCTTTCCTTAGTTTATTGTTGTGCAAAACAAGCTCTTCACTTAATCTCTTTATCTCAAACAACATAAAATAAGGTCTCTAAGTTCAATTCAATGGAAGTATTATGAAAAAAAGATAGGTTGGTCTAGATAACAAACACATTAGCTTGAATTGTTCAACCTAGGTTATGTTCCTCACTATAATAACACAAAAGACTTTCACAATTATTGATCACTATCCTAATCTTTCCTTAGTTTATTGTTGTGCAAAACAAGCTCTTCACTTAATCTCTTTATCTCAAACAACATAAAATAAGGTCTCTAAGTTCAATTCAATGGAAGTATTATGAAAAAAAGATAGGTTGGTCTAGATAACAAACACATTAGCTTGAATTGTTCAACCTAGGTTATGTTCCTCACTATAATAACACAAAAGACTTTCACAATTATTGATCAAAGTATACTACTAATAATCGAAAAAGCAAGACAATTACGAATCAAGAATTTCTAATTCAGCAAATAGATAATTATTCTGTCTCACTTGGTTGGCCACCCCAAACAAAATAAAATAAAAATTATAAACATTAAAAATAGAAGAACATAAACAATTCTCGTTGGAAAAATTGGAAATAATTTTGAAAATACCAATTACATAATTATGCCTAAAGTTTTGAAATCACCCTTAACTACAAAGAAACTTACCCTAACATTACTAAAAAATTAAACAAAAAATAAATAAAAATATATTCAAAGTTTAAAGGAAAGAAAGAAAAAGAAAAACTCTTTTTGATGATCTTGAAGAAATTTTCATGTAGACAAAACTTCCTGAACTTGAAAAGAATTCTTCTTTCTTTTCTCTCTCTTTTTCTTTCCAAAAGATGGTTGAAAAATAATGAAAATTTGCTAATACTTGGTGTTTCTAAGTGAGATATTTATAGGTTTTTCTTTTGAGGATGAAAAAGGCAACTTGATACCAAATTTAGGTCAAAAACAAAGCTTAATGGTTGAGGATGCATTGGGGTATGGAACTGCTCTTACCGATGTGTGCAAAGCAAATCTATGCATGGACTAGCTGGGGACACAAGCAAAGGTGAGCATAATTCTGAATGGCCACGTGTAGCGCTGGGCATCAAGGTTGAGCGTTTTTCCTTTCCATGCATAGGGGTGCACGTTGTTGCTAGCAAGGGCGTGGTTAGCAACCTATTAGTGTGGCTACGAGGCCTACAGTTTGCAAGGATGCACGCTTTCTGTGTTGCAACATTGCCATGGGGGCCCTTGTTAGTTTTCCTTGATGTGCCAATTTGGTCTCAAATATTTCAAAAATTTCCACTTTAGCCCCTGGTTGACCTCTAAACTAAATAAATGCAATTTTTAAACTCTAAACTCGTTTCTTTTCATCCATTTTCTAGCTCATTACCTTGAAATACTTACAAGACACAAAATCACATAATTAACATAAATTACTCAATAATAAAGCAAGGAAATATGGGAAAATTAAGTAGAAAATTATATCAATTTAACACTTATCACCCACATAGCCCCAACACCATACACCAACAAACACCATTGCGACATCACCACCATCATTGAATGCACTTCCAAGCATGAATTCCTCCTACCCTACCACCTCGATGAGAGGATAGAAGCCATAGGATTGCAAAGTCATCAAAGATCTGAACAACCCCTTCCTCCCTCCTTCTCATGAAAACCACAACCCTTCCACGTAGAAGACCATGCTTATCACTTATACCACCGCTATAGAGTTGAGAACTTCGTCTTTAGGGTTAAAAGTTTGAAGGCCAGCCCAACAACAACACCAGACTTCAAGACCAAGAGAAGAGATAGAGTGGCAAAAACCTAGCAAACTAGAGAAAAAGACATGTAAGCGGAAATTAAAAATGGCAATTTTTTTGCTATATCTTTAGGGAGTAAATTTAAGCTACATGCTTGCATAAGTTCCACAATAATGATATTAGATGCATTTTCTCTAAAAGTTGTAGTGGGGTATTGATGAGACTATGAAAATACACATTTCTTAAGGCTAAATAATATTATTTTGCATTCATATTTCTTATCAAATCCCTTAATTATAGCATTTGTGCATTAATTAGTATTTTAGGGTGTTTGTGAGAAAATATGTTTTTAGTGTGTTTTATGTTTAATAATATTTTTAGTAATTTTTAGAATCATTTTTGTGTGTTTAATTATTAATTAGTTTAAAAATAATCAAAACCGTAAAAATAATCTTTTGTGATTTTGTTTTGAGCCTTAAAGTATTTGCAAATAATTTTTTAGTTTATAAATGTATTTTATAATATTTCTAGTAATTTATACAAATATTCTTAAGTCTTAAATAATATATCTATTATGGTTTATTAATTATAGAAGTTTTTATTTATTTTTCATGTGTTTTGTCTATTTTAATGTAAAATATATATTTTTAAAATTATTGTGAAAACTTATGTTTGCAAAATAATTAATTTAAGTTTTTTTTTCCTTTTAGATTTAAAATCTACAAGAAAAATGGAGCAAAATGGCACGAAAAAGGCCAAAAATAGATTTCAAGTGGAAGAAAAATAAAAAAGAAAATAAACATCAAAGAAATGCCACGTGGCACAATCAAGATTGCATGATCGAACCACCTAGACCATCCCGGCTGCACACATGTCCTGGTCAGCAGTCAGTCCAAGCTTCGGATTAAATGCAGCTGGCTCATGTGCTCTCAATTAACCAAAGATTAACAGCCGTCAGATTTACGTGCGAAGACTGATCCAACGGTCGCCAATTGTCTTATTCGTCCCTACTGACCCCACACCCTATCTTTCGAACTAGCTCATCTATCCAGTCTCGGTCCACTCCTCAAACACTCTAGATTACCTCCCCATTGCAGCTTTGTGCACTATGATCCACTATATCACAATGAAAATCTTAGACACTCTAATGTTGTTTCATGCATAAAGAAAAGAAAAAAATGTAAACAAAATAATAAATCAGATTTAATCAGATTCTTAATGAATAGGGCGGCTAAAAATTATTCAAAAAATCCAAAAATTTCTCAATTTGTTATCCTACTCATATTCAACCTAAAAATATCCCAATAAAATAATAAAAAATAAATAAAAATGTAAAAAATTTGCAAATAATAACTCTTCTTTACCTGTAAGTACCCTCTTCCATGAATTATAATTTACCCCTCTTCTTCATATTTGGAGTTGTTCTTTCCTTCCTTCTTTCTTAGTTTAGTTTTTCTCTTTGTTTTAGTTTTATGTTTTTGTAAAATATTTCTAGTTTTTATGTTGCAAAATAGTTATGATTAGTAATATTATGTGTGTTTTTTACTTCCCTAATGTCTTTCTAATTTTTCTTTAGCTAAGGAAAGATAAGGAAATTTTGATAAAATTAAGCTAAATATTTTTAGTCTTTCAAAGTCTTTTAAGTAGTTATAATGTCAAAATAATTTTTAAAAAAAATTATGATTTTCTTGTTTATTTATCTAAAATTCTTGCAAAGTTAAGTTGTTATTTTTCATAGACATAGGTTGGCACGAGTAATACTTAGGAACATTTTGATTATTCATAGGTAAGGAATGGCATGATAAATGTTAATTTCAATTTTGTTAGTTAATTTTGAAATCATGCTTATTTGTTAAAATAAGTTTTTGATGCATTATAGACATGAATTGGCACATTAAAAACTTAGTAACTCTTGATTTATTGTAGACAAAAGATGACATATTACATACTTAAACTATTTTAATAATAAGTTTTAGAAAAACTAAAACACATTCAAGTTAATTGCCAGGAATAAGCCTTTAATTGTTAGAATTGTTGTTTCTTCTAAGTTAAAATTGCACTTATTATTAAAGTTTTATCTTTTATTTAATTAAGTTATATTTCTTAATATTAAAATTCCATATATTATTTCAATTTAAATTACATTTCTTGTTATTGAAGTTCCTAAAATCACAAAAAGAAAATCTAAAAATAGAAAAAGTAAAAAATATCTAAATATTATAAATAAATTAACTTTAATCCTTAAATTCTTTAACTAATAAATAAAAATAATATAAACGATGTATTGGATCTTTACAATACCTTTTCCCTATAGGATTGCCCTTGGATTTACCGAGTATCACTTTTACTCCCAAACAAGTTTTTAACGCTATTGCTGTGGAACATATGGACATAAGAACAATATATTAGTATATTATACATATAGCTGGATAAACCGCCTTATTATTATTGTATGTATATATTTTTACATTTTTGCAATTTATTTTTCTATACTTTATTTTTCTTTTTAATGTTTTAACATCTAACTTTTATATTTCTAGCACTTTTAGATTTCTAACTATCTAATCTAACTTCTAACTTTTTACTTTCTGCACTTTTTTTTTTCTTAAAATGACAGTTATACCACCCGATCCTATTAATATTCCTGTTAATATTTTTGTTGTTAATTTTCTTTGTCTTGTAGGTGCCAAAAATAGCAAAATAAAAAAAAAAAAAGCAAAAAAGCAAAAAATAATCCCAAAACAGTTACTGTTCTCGTCGTTTACGTGTTAGTATTTGTTACTATTCACATAGACGAAATTCTTGTTTCTTTTTCTTTTTGTAATTATCTTAGTTTTGCATGTGTGCTTGGTCTCATACATCAAAATATTGTTGTTTAGTTAGGAAAAATCTAGGACCTGTTGTATCACCTTTTTTTTCTGTTGCATCACCTTTTTTTTCTATTGCATCTTCACATTTAAACATAATGGCATATAATAAAAGTGTTAATAATGATAACATGGCTAATCAACTAATCATTAATCCTGTTGTTCGCTCAATGCGTGACTATTTGCAATTACCTTATGAATCCACTCCGTTGTATCTAGTTTTTCCTCTTGATGCTCATAATTTTTGGATTAAGCTAGACAAGATTAATTTGCTTCCAACTTTTCATGGTTTAGAATCTAAGAATCCATACTTACATCTTAGAGAGTTTGAAGACGTTTGTGCTATTTTTAGTAATCAAAATGTCTCAACTGAAGTTGTTAAGGTTAAACTTTTTCCTTTTTCTCTAAAAAATAAAGCTAAAACTTGGCTCACTTCCTTAAAGCCAAGATCAATTGGCACATGGAAAGAAATGTAAACTGAGTTTTTAAAGAAATTTTTTCCAACTCATAAAACCAATGCTCTAAAGAAACAAATTCACATTTTCAATATTGAGAACATTTAAGGATTTATTGAACTCTTGCCTACATCATGGTTTTTAAAATGGCATTACATAAGTTTCTTCTATGAAGGTTTAACTCCTGAAACCTGTCAATTTATTAAAACAATGTATAATGAAGTATTCCTTTATAAAGAATATGATGAAGCGTTAGATTTTCTAGATAACTTGGCTGATAACTCTCAATACTAGAAACATGGTAATTTTGAAGGGTCAATTAGGTCTAATCTTGCTAATGCTTAAAGAGGTGTTTATCAACTTAGTTAAGAAAATGATCTAAATGCTAGGATAAAATGTTTAACTAAAAAAAAATTGAAGCCATGGAAGTAGGAATGTTCAAGAACCCAAAATTTAAACTTTGTATAATATTTGCTAAACTCTAGGGCACTCAACTTATGAATGCCTAATTTTTAAGGAAGAATCCCATCAACAAGTGAATTGCACAAATCGATTGGAACCAATTAGGAAGCCTTATCCTTCTCCATATTCTCACATATATAATCCACAATGGAGAAATCATCCTAATTTCAATTGGATGAATGATCAACCATAACATCAATTTCAACCACCACCATCACCTCCACCTCAAAATTTTGAAAAGCTTCTACCATGTTTACAACAACATCAAAATCCACAATTTCTATCAAATCAACAAAATTTTCAAAAGCCTCTATAAAATTTTCCACCTTCTAAAATTCTTCATTCACGTGTGAAAACTCTTGAGAACACTTTGCAATTATTCATGCAAGCTCAAAAAGCATTCATTTAGAAATAGGAAGTTCATAACACTTGCACTTCATAAGACATTCTTGCAATTAAAGAGTCCATTTTTAAGCTCACTTCTTCACTTCACATTCAAGAAAAAGGAAAATTTCATACTCGACCTGTACATTATCCATCTATTAATAAAGTTGTGTCTTCAAGTTCACCACCATAACAAGAAACTGTTAAGTTTGTTACAACTCTTCAAAGTGGAAAAATTGTTGATAAAACCAATCTTTCAAAAGATCAAAAGGTTAGTTCAGCTTTAAAAAGTGATGATAAAGTTAATAATGGTGAGAAAAATTCTAAAAAAGAAAAGATTGTTTAAAAAGAAAAATTCATTCCAAAAGTTCTATTTCGTCAAGCTTTGCTTTAAAAGAAAAGTCTAATAAAAATTATGAAATTTTTGAACTTTTCAAGCAAGTCAAAATTAACATTCTACTTTTAGATGCAATCAAACAGTTCATATCTTATGCTAAATTTTTTTGAAAAATCTATGCACAATTAAAAGGAAGCACAATGTGACTAAGACTGCATTTTTAGCTGAGAGTATTAGTTCTACCATTCAATATGATTCACCGCCTAAGCTCAAAGATCTAGGCTATTCCATAATTTCTTGTATCATTAAAAACACTCCAATTGAACATGCATTGCTAGATCTTAGTGTTAGTGTCCATCTTTTGCCTTATTTAATTTACTAACAGTTAGGTTTGATGAACTTAAGTTAACATCTATCACACTTTAGTTAGTTGATCGTTCTATAAAAATTTCAAGAAGAGTTGTTGAGAATGTGTTAGTTCAAATTGATAAGTTTTAATACACAATAGACTTTAATATTTTGAATAAACAACCCATTGCTAATTCAAATGTTCAAATTCTTGACATTTTAGGTTGTCCATTTCTTGCAACTTTCAATGCTTTGATTAATTGTAGAAATGGAGTTGTAAAATTGTGTTTTGGAAATATGACCTTAGAATTCAACATGTTTAAGATGGCACAATCTCCTGCTGGCAAGTGTGAAGTGACTTTTGTTGAGGGAAGTGCATTCGAAACATTTGTTGAGCTTCTTGATCCCTTAGTTGACTTGGCCAATACCTTTGATTCAAATGTCCCATCAAAAGTTGAAAAACATCTCTTGCATCTGATGAAACTTTTGAAGTTTTTGCGATTGTTACATTCTTGGAAGATATGGGACAAGTAATTTTCTATTAGTCATCAAACTCATTGATTTCGACTCTAAAGATGAAGTTATAATTATAGATTACTACTTGTATTATGTTTTCACTATTTCGTTCATATTTCTGTATTTATGTACTTCTATATTTCTATATTTTTGTAACTTTGTTTTGGTGTGTTGTATTTCTATTTGCTATGTTTTCCTAAATTTTGGAAAACTAATTTCAAAAATTCTTTAAAGTGGCAGAGATTATGGACGTTGAAGTCACTAGGATTAGTTGGAATTTAATATCAATGGCCTCTAGATACGCATTTTAGTGAAACAAATAAAATGAATTTTTTAGACTTTTAGAATTTTTCTTAAAATATAAAAAAATTAAAAATTAAAAATGATAAAAAATTAAAAAAAAATTAAAATCACAAAAATATTTTCTTTCTTTTTTTTTTTGTAAATAAGTTTTTTTTTTTTTTCATCATTTTAGATTTTTAGATCTTTTAGCCCAATTACTATTTGGCTTAGCCTAGAATAACCTTAACACATGTTAGAACAATTTCCCCCGTGTCTAAACAGTACTACATCCTTTGTCTATAAACCATTTATGGTACATCAAAGCTCAAAATTCTCAGTTCTTTCTTTCTCTAAACATTCCCTCTCTCTAAGCTCTCGAATTCTCTCTGCCTTCTCTCTAAATCTTCAAAGCTTTCCCTAGAAATTTCTAGAAAACCTTCAAAGTTCTTCGATCTTTAAACACTTTTTTCTTTTTCTTGTAAATTCTTCAACTTTTCTCTCTTACTCCCATGAAATATTCTCAATACTCTCCTAAAAGCTTTCAAATCTATTCAAACCACTCAAATCTCTTTCTTAAAGTTCTCAATTCACTCTCCAAAATCTCATATTTTTCTCTCAAATCATGGATCCAAAATATGATCACCAAAAGAAATACTTTTCTTCCCTTTCTTAAAAAGAAATTAGACAAAGTACAAAGCTTAAATGACTCATATATAGGTTTTTTCTCAATTTGAACTTCCAACTGAGGAAAAAATGTATTAGAAGGTCTAATTCATCCTAGTGATGTCACAAATAAAAGTTTGCCTGGGATGGGTACGAGTCTGTGTGTTAAAAAAAAAAGAGCTCAAGCTATTGCATCTCAGTACCTTAAGTGTTCTGATCAAAATTATGAGTGTAAGTATAAGTCAAAAGGTTTTATGCTGTATATAAAGAAGATAAAATGTTTTTTTGTAAGGATGGGCTTTCAAAAGAAAACTTAAATGACCTTTAAGATTCTCTTTTAGACCATCCTAGTGGTTATGTTCAAGGAGCGATTTGTAAACTTTGGCCTCAGTTTCATGCAAAAAAAGAACATCTAGGGAATCTAACGTTAAAAGACCCAATTGTTCAATTTGTAGGAAAGCTAGATGGAAAACAATTTCTTGGTCCATATAGTTCTAAGCAAATTCCATAAAGTTTTTGTATGATTTATTTTCTTTAAAAAATGGTTGAGAAATTATTTAAGATATGAATTTGGTTTTGGTGAAAAATCATCTAAATGATTAAGTAACGGAATTTTCTAGAGACGCATTTTGATGAACTTAATTTTTCATTCATTCTCAAATCAATTTTCATAAAAAATATAAAAGCATAAATGTTTTTATGTGATTGTTATAATAGTTGCTTGTTTAATAATTGTGTTTGTCATATTTGCTTTTAATATTTTTATCTTGTCTATCAAATGCATTATTTTATTTAGTAGTATTTGGTGTGTCATGTACTTTTTGGTTTAGTCCCGTTTTGTCAAAAATTGTATAATAATATTTAATTTTTCAAAAGTTAAATAGTTCTCGTCAAGTAAAAAATTTTGAAAATTCTACAGTAGTGTCACATATGTCATTTGTCTTTAGCTACCTATTTATCTTTCATCATGCTTAATCGTGTATTATATCTTATTCATATATATAGTTTTACTTAGAGCAGTGTAAATAAAGTTTTCAGATACAAAAAAAAAAACATAAAATTCTAAAAAAAAAAGAGTCTTAGTTCTTAGAAACCATTATGGAGTCCTCGTCCTAGTCATCTCTAAATTTCAAGAACATCTATGTGTTTTATGGCTCTAATTCAGGAAAGGGTACTGACTATTTAATTGTTGCATTCCCTTTAGGGCAAGTCTTGGCTAAGAAAAAGGTAAACCTTGTGTATAAATGGGTTAGTCTTGGTTTAATGGGATTTGTTGCAGCCAAAGCCAGAATAAGAAGTGTTTTAGATATTGTCCCTCATCTTGGGTTTAAGATAACCTTTGTGGCAAAACCATAGGAAATGAGAAAATAGTAAGAAATATCCATAAGTATTTAAAGCTATGAGTAGTCACTCAGATGCTTTCATTATTTTACTAGGAAGTCTAGAAACTCTAGAGGAAACGTTTTTCATTGCTAGTTAGAGTATGCTAGGCATTCTCACTAAACCAATGGGTGTGCTTATTGTTAATAGTTTCTTTAATGGTCTTGTAAATTTTCTAGAAAATGTTGTGGAATAGAATTTTCTTATAGAGTAAAAAAGAAAGATTTTTATCTCTGCTCCTATTGTTGATGAATTGCTCAAGGAAAAAAAAGTCATCACTCCTGAGGAAGACATTGCAACTTCAGAGCTTACTAGGAAGCACAAACTAGATTAGGATCTTGCTCTCTAAAATCTTTGATCTTTCAATTTTACCTACATCATGTTTGTTTATATTATTTTATTTATTTTTTGTGTGTTTGAATAACCGCTCTTGTATATATATGTGGTTGCTCTTTTTATTTAATCTTGTTAAACATTAAAGACAATGTTCAATTTAGGATGAGGAAGAGGGTTTGTGTCAAAATTTTTCAAATTTGTGCCAACAATTTTCAATTTTGAGTCTATTTTGTATCTCTAAAATGGGACTTATTTTAAAACCAAGCATAAAAAAATTAAAAAAAAAACTTAAAAACCCAAAAAAATTTAAAAATTAAAAAGAAAAAAAATGATTTGCTGTTTGTAAAACTTTTAGATTCTTTTTTAGTGTCAAAATGGCTGATTGAAGGAGTTAATCTTGAAACGCATCTCAATTTGGCCCAAGAATGTAATCTTTTATATATTTTCATTCATGCTTATGTTCTCCATATTGTGTGCATACATATATGTTTAGGATAGCTAAGTTATAGAGTCCTTAGCATTCTTGAGATATGTCCTAATCATGTGTGCAACATATTTTATTTTGTTGAGTTTGTCTACATACGCATCTGATAAAAAAATCTAAAATTGAAAAATCTTTTAAAAAATTAAAAAAAAATAAAAAAAACCTAAAAAATGTTTTATAAATATTTGTTTCCTTCGTTTTTGTATTTCTTAATTTGCCTCATATCCGATGAAGAAACCCATGCTTGTTTTCATGGCTTGTTATAAAATTCAGATATTGTTTTAGCTTATGTTAATTTTTTGTGTTAGCCTTATATTTAGATTGATTTTTCTCAAAATTTGAACACTTAATCTTAAACTTTTAATCTTGAATTTTGATTTTTTATACTAATTTAAAGACTATTTATGTTAATATATTCTAGTTTATATTTATAAAATCTTATAATTTGTTTGAATTTCTCTCGATTTGAGATCCTAGATATTACTAAGTTAAGAACATAATTTAGGCCATTTTTAGATCGTTTGAGCCTTTCGAGCCAACTTGTATACATTTTATATCTCTAGATATCCCGTTGTGCTTAATGTTTAGTTTTCTGTCAACCACAAATTTTTAGCCTTGCCTTATAATTTCATATCCTTTCTTTTTACCTTTTACTCATGAGGCATATGATCGATTTGAATGTATTTTTGGTTTTACTAATGTTATGGGAGGATGGGAAGGGTTATGGAAGAAAATTTGCTTTATTTTGTAAGTATGTAAATTTAGAAAAAAAAATATAAATAAATTAAAAAAAAGAAAAATAAAAAAAAAGATGAATAAAAAGTGAATGACAAGTAAAAGTTTACTTCATATTTGGATTTGTAACTTGGGAATTAATTTGTATATTTTAAGGGTGCGAGAACAATATAAGTGTCTTATGGGTGAATTAAACAAAACCATAAAAATAATCTTATGTGATTTTATTTTGAGTCCTAAAGTATTTGTAAATAAGTTTTCAGTTTGTAAATATATTTATAATATTTCTAGTAATTTATAAATATATTCCCGAGTCTTAAATTATATATCTGTTAAGGTTTATTTATTTTAGATTTTTTTATTTATTTTTAGTTTTTTTATGTTTTAATGTAAAATAAATATTTTTAAAATTATTATGAAAATTATGTTTATAAAATAATTAATTTAGTTTGTTTCTTTTATTTTAGATTTGAAATTTGCAACAAAAATGGAGCAAAACGGCATGAAAATGGGCCAAAAAAACCTTAAATGGATAAAAAATCAAAAAGAATATAAAACCAAAGAAATGCCACGTGAAACAACAAGGACTACATGATCAAAGCGCCCAAATGATCCTAGCCGCATGCATGTCTTGGTCAACTGTCAGTCCAAGCTCTGGATCTAATGCAACTAGCTCACGTGTTCACGGTCAACCAAAGATCAATAGCCATAAGATCCATGTGCAAGGCTGATCCAACAGTTGCCAATTCCATCTATCCCCATTGACCCTACACCACATCTTTCAATCCCACTCGTCTGTTTAATCTCGATTTGCCTATCCAACAGTCCAGAATGCCTCCCCACACCAGCTTCATGCACTACGATCCACTAGGTCACAAAGAAAATCTCAAACACTCCAAAGCTGTTTCACGAGTGAAGAAAGAGAAAAAAAATTAGTAAAAATCTAATAAATCAAATTTTGTCAGATTCTCAATGAACAGGGCAGCCAGAATTATTCAAAAAAATTCCCAAAATCTCTACATTTGCCATCATGATCATATTCAACCTCAAAATATCTCAATAAAATAATAAAAAATAAATAAATAACATAAAAAATCTTGTAAATAGTAACTCTTCTTCATTTATAAATAGCCCATTTCATGCATTGTAATTCTCCCTTCTTCTGCATATTTAGAGTTGTTCTTTCTTTCCTTTTTTCTTAAATTAGTTTTTCTCTTAGTTTTAATTTTATGTTTTTGTAAATATTTCTAGTTTTTATGTTGTAAAATAGTTATGCATAGTAAAATTGTGTGTTTTTTTTACATTCATAATGTCTTTTTAATTTTCTTTTTAGCCGAGATAAGAGGAAAAAATTTTGGCAAAATTATATTAAATATTTTTAGTTTTTCAAAGTTTTCTAAGCTGTTATAATATCAAAATCATTTTTAGAAAACTTATGATTTTCTTGTTTATTTTGTTAAAATTTTTGTAAAATTAAGTTTTGATTTTTTGTAGACATAGGCTAGCACAGATAATGTTGAGGAACACTTTGATTTTTCCTAAAGAGGGAATGTCATGGTAAATACTTAATTTTAATTTTGTTTAAGTTAGTTAATTTTGAAATTATGCTTATTTGTTAAAGAGTTTTTGATGCATTATAGATATGAATTGGCACATTAAATTCTTGGTAACTCTTAATTTATTATCGACATAAGATAGCATATTGCATAATTAAACCATTTTAATGAATAGTTTTAGAAAAAACTAAAGCATATTTAAGTTAAATGCCAAAGTAGAACCTTAAATCCTCGACATTGTTACAGTTGTTGTTTCTTCTAAATTAAAATTGCACTTATTATTAAAGTTCTATATTCATTTAATTAAGTTATATTTTTTAATATTAAAATTATATTTAAAATTCCAATTTAAATCGCATTTCTTGTTATTGAAGTTTCCAAAATAAAAAAAATCTAAAAATAAAAAAAAACAAAAAATTGTATAAATATTGTAAATAAATTAACTTTAATCCTTGAATTCTTTAACTAATAATTAAAAATAATATAACTAATATATTGGACCTTTGCAATACTTTTTTCTAGTAGGATCGTTCTCAGATTCATCGAGTATTGTTATTTAAACAACTTTATACTTGAGGTTATATCGAAATTACACTTTTAGACTCAAACAAGTATGAAAAGATTAAATTAAGTATTATGAGAATAATATCTATAAAAATAGTTTCAAATATTTATTAAAAAAAGTATTGATTGTTGGGGACATTTATAAATTTTAATAGGTGTAAATATAGTCACTCAATTTGAGATTTTGGTCATGACACATTGATTATTTATACTTTTACCTATAGTTTTTAAAAACTTTTCATGTGTGCCTCCTTTTCATTTACAAAATTTTAGATATGCCTCTATCATTAACAAATTTTTACTCTAATTTATTCCTACTAAAAATATTTTCTATATGTACCATATTAAACTTTTGTTTCTAATTTGTCTCCATTTCAATAATGTTTTTTAAATGTGCCTCTATTTAAGGTTTTTTTTTGTTTCTTTTAATTCTCTAAAATAATACTATTTTTTTAATAAACATGACCTTCATAAATACATTTTCCTAATTGTCTTACTAAAATAATTTTCTTGATAGTGTTTATACTTAAATCTCTTTTTATGCATCTCTATTGCACTCCTTAAATAATTAATTATTAGTTTTGCTCTATCAAAATCATTTTCTCATAAGTGTCTACTCTTTTTTTTTTTTACTGAACTAAATTCATAATAAAATAGTTAATCAAGAAAAAACTAAACTTTATAGAAAAGTTTTCATTTAGGTAGTAAAAAATTCAATAAATTGAATATACATGTCCTTCTAACTTTTTTATAGTATTGAGAATGGATATATTTATAGTTTCTAGAATTTTTTATATTTTTAGCTTGGGCCCTCAAAAAAAAAAAAAAATCTTGTCTCCACTGATCAATTTCATCAATAATTAATAAATTTATTTACCTTCTTTTGTATGTGCCCAAGATGTCAACAAACAAAAGAATAATATGATATCAATATGCGAGATAGTGAGTTATTATAATTTTTCCATACACTTATGTAAAAAAGAGAGTGAATTAGTTAGTGTACTCTACGTCAGACCCATTATCTGCACTAGCCATTGGCTGCTTTCTTAACATGGTTTCTGATTAATATTATTGCCAATCCAACACATTTAGCAACCAAAGAATATATTATATGCATATGATTATGGTAATATTGTATCAATGATTCACTAAGTCAATCTAGATTACGCTTGGTAATGGGATCTGTTGCATGCATGGACGACCTGTCCTGTCTTTGGTGTAATTGTTCATACCCACCACTCCCACACAGACACATTAAATTTTTTATGTTACTTTGGAGAGACATTGTATTTTTTAAAAAATAAAATGAGAAGCAACAACTACCATCAAGCCGAATCAAAATATCTCAAATTTAGTTGGCGCTGCTTAAATCTCTTGCCCCACACCAAACCCTTCACTCTATTTTGTTCAAAATCTTACCCTAATAATTAAATAGGTTTAAGTCTTATAGAAATATTGATCTGCGAGAGAAAAGATTTACTAGAATGCGTCTATCTTTATGTTAGAGTGGAGATATGTATTATTTAATTACTTGTGATATCAAAAGTTCGATTCCATTACAATATTGGATGTTACAATATTTAGAATAAGTGAAAGAGTGGAGCAAAAGTTGGGGATCAAATGAAGTCATCCCCACTTAAATAAACATATAGGATGAGAATTATTCATTGTTGATATGCATCTATTTCAAACTAATACAGAAAGTATAATAACTAGTACTAGCTATTGTTCCCTAAAAAAGTACTAGCTATTGGGAAAAAATGATATTTCAAGATTAGACTCAGGCTCGTTGAGTGCATATATATGTCTCCATATATGTTTCCACATTTTATAACGCATATAATACAGACATAGATAGTTGTATGTGGAGAATCAACAATTTTTCTTGCATGATTGAGAGGATGTGCATCCTATATGGTGGTTTCCATGCAGATTAACTTTATGCTTTTTAAACAATTGGAAATTTATCCATTATCTCGGAGGGAAATTTCTCATTGGGTTTCTTTGTAATGATTGATTTGTACATTTCTTGAAGCATGGCATTACACCATTAGAACATGGCATTTTCTTTTTCTTTTTCTTTTTTGGAAAAAGACAACTAATATATAACGTAAAATGTTTCTTTGAACACGGACGTTTGTAGTATAGAAAGGATTGTCGTATCTAAAGGGAGGTGAGTTTTTGAAAGATTGAAAACTTTCAGTTTAAAGTGGAAAGGGATTTCACAACCAAACTTAAAAGAAAACAAATAATTTTGAGAATTTTAAAATAAGATTTTAAAATATAAAATTAAAATAATAAAACTTCGAGAATCCCTTATATGTTTTGTAACTGATATGAAATTTTAACCCTAAACAAATTATCAAAAGCATTTAATTTATTATACCATTTTTCATTAATTGCAAGCATTTACTATTTCTATAAGTCAACTTAAAGCGATAATATAGCAATCTATAATTGAGTAAAGGTTTTTCTATAAAAAAGTAGCAAAATAATCTTCTCTTACTAATGATTTGGTGCACTAACTAAAAAAATTATAACTATTATTTCTACATTTATAATTAACATAATTTTGAGATAAAAAAGATAATAAAAATAAAAATTAATATATTTTAATAGAATAAATTATTACGTTAATTCTGATAGACCCTCATCTTATTAAATGGGTTAAGAATATACTATGTCATCCTTTGTCGATAATAAATCAAGCATTACTAAGCATTTACTGTTATAGTTTATGTCTATAATACAGTAAAAACTCAACCTAGTAAACAGGCATGATTTCAGTATTATTAATTTTAATTATGCAGTACAATTAAATTACATAAAGAAAGCATAACTGAATTTATGTAAGAATTGGGCAACATAACAACATTAACAATAATGACTAAAAACATAGAAATATAATTTGTTCCATAAAATATAAACATTACAAAGCAGAAACAGAGTTAAAATCCATACCAGAGAATTATGCGTACAAGACCATCTCTCTGCCTCACCAAACTCTTGACACCAATTTAAGAATTATTTCATTATTTTTAGCGGAGTCGAAGAAGTGCTTGAGTAGCGTCTCTTCCAAAAAGGGTAGATTGTTGAGCTTTTAGCTCAGCAGCTAAACAAAGAAAGGAAGGAGGGGGGTTGGCCAAAAGGCCCTGTGAAGGGGTGTGGTAGGGTGATGGGGGCCTATAGGGTAAAAAAATTACTATTCTTATTATTTATTCTTTTTCTTGCCGCCAACCGAAACATCATAGCTAATTGATTATAAAATTTTTCTTCTTTTCACGTGATTTAATGCTTTATTATGTGTGTTTTACTTCATGATGTGGTGCGACGCTAGTATGGAATGGATTATCTGCAAACTTTGGATGTGCTAACCGAAGACTGGAGCTGTGGCTGGGATAGCACGAAGCTAAGTAGGACCATATGGGCTGAAGGCAACCATTGCATTGGTTTTAGTATGTTGACCTGACAACGCTTGAAGCACACACGTGGGAAAGGCTGTATGCAATCCAAAGACTGACATAAGGTAGTGGAGGATAGCTGGCACAAAACAGACAACCCAAATTGAGTTGGTGGCTTGACGCGACGATCCAAAAGCTGCCACATGTCATTTTTTTTTAAATTTTGAATTTCTTTTAATTTCTTGTGCATTTGAGGTCCGTCTTTGCCTGTTTTTATGCCATTTACTCCCTTTTTTCTTTAGATTTTAAATCTAAAATTAACAAATGTAATAAAATTAATTATTTTATAAACAAAATATTTACTATGATTTTTAAAATATTTATTTTATAATAAAACACACAAAAATAATTACAAATTTTTAAAATTTCAGTCTCTTTTTGATTTGACACAAACATAATTTTTAAGACTTGAAAATATTTATAGAAATTACTAAAAGTATTATAAAAAATATTTACAAACTAAAAATTTATTTACAAACACTTTAAGACTCAAAATAAAATCACACTATATTATTTTTATGGTTTTGATTCTTTACAAACTAAATACATATTTAACACACTGAAATAACTCTAAAAATTATCAAAAATATTATTAAATATAAAAACGCACTAAAAGCATATTTTTAAATATATTTATACACTAAGACACAAAAATACTAATTAACACAAAACTCCTATAATTAAGGGATTCAATGAGAAATGTTAAAGCAAAATAATGATATTTAACCCTTAGAAATTTGCATTGTCATAGTCTCATCAATAGCATGGCATTTTCAGCTTGTCTTCTATCAGGCCAAATAATCAAGAACTATAGAGCAAAAAAAAGAAGCGTTAAAGTTTTTATGAAGATTTGTAACTTTCTTTGTATTGGACTACGTGACCTAAGGATTAAATGATGAAATAATTTTTTAGAGACATTTAATCAATAAAAAGTTTATTAATTATTTCATATATCAAATATGTCCTCTTTATGTTCATTCTTATTGAATATATGACAAGCACACTAAAGTTTGAGACTATCAATCTAAACTTTTAAAATCGTGCATCTGATAGACAGATTATCTACATCCCCAACGGTAGATGGCTTGTCTTGGTCATCGGAGTTGGACTCCACAAATAGAAATAATTGTATATTGTCATATATGACAATATATTGGATCAAGACTTGAATTGATTTGAATAAAAACTCCGTTTGTTTAAATTAATTCATTTTAGACAATCATATGTGTCATATCTTAATCTTGAAATTAATTATTATACCTGCATTCTTTACTTGTGTTTTTTGATGTACTAAAGGTTGACGTTCTGAATTACATCAAGTACATATACCGATACGTTAGAGACATGACTCTTGATTGACGTGGAGTCATTGATAATAGATTGGAATCCATAGCTCTTTTGTAGAGTTAATGATTTTCTCTTATAGGTATTATCTTGTAATTAGAAAATTAGAATGCTCAACTAGTCAGATACATAGGTGTAAATGAATGATGTAATATTTGTATTGGTTATGAATAGTAAATTTTCTAATGGTGAGATAATGAAACATAAGATAAAAAGTAATAAGGAAGGTAAAACATAATTTTATCTTTAAGTCGATTATGAATATCCTATAGGGATGTTATGCATTATGATATGCTATAGATGATTAATTTATATATAGTTTAAGAATACAGCTCTAAGCTTTTAGTGGTATAGTTTAAAAGTCAATAATAATAAAATGAACTTATCGGGGATGTGTTATTTTATGATTATACATAGCATAAAATGAACTTATTGAAATGTCATGGGTGATTAACTTATTAGAGTTTTGTAATTTATACATAGTTTGAAAGTACAGTTCTAAGCTTCAAAAGTCAATAATAATAAAATGAACTTGTTGGGGACATGTTATTTTATAATTATAGGAGCCTGATCTATATAAGCTTATCAAGTCCTTTTTGCTTCCTTACAATATTTTATGTAATAATACGACGTATTTTTCCTGCATATTGATAACTTATGTCAATTCTTAGATTAGTTTAAATTCGGTTGATTGGATTTAATAATTCATCTTAGTTTATTAGTTAAATTAATTTTATGAATTAATTCATGATAAACATATTGAATTATTTGAATATATTTTATTTGATATAGGATTATTTGTTGATGACTCTTTCAATTAGATAACTTCTCTATTGAGTTGTTTTAATTAAAACTAAGACACTATTTAAAATTCTCATATTAAATAAGATATAGAAGTTTTCAAAATTGGATGGACCGATAGGCTGGTGCCTTCGTCCATGTAACACTCTAAAATTAATTAAGTGATGTTAGTGTATAAAATAGTGAATTAGTGTGTCATGATGCATTTTTTGAAACTTAATTTCACAATTTTGAGTTATTTCTAAATTAATATTATTCTTCATTATTTTAATGATTCTTAACTATTATTAATTATTTTTATTTGTTATTTTAAATTTTAAAACAAAACAATTTGTCAAATACCGAATACATCCTATTTGAAATCTGTGCGTTGCACACGGTTTTCTTGCAGCAAACCACCTCCCTCCTCTTTATTTATTTTACTCTCTCTCACTCTTTCCCTCTCACTCTCGTTCATTCTCTCTCTCTCCTCCTTTCATGCTCTCTCTCCACTACCTCTCTCTTTCTCTCAAATTTTGATATCAAAATCAAGCCCAAGCTTCAATTTTCAGTGGATTGAAAGCTTGAGAACACATTTGGATGATCACAAACTCGATTTAAAGCTTAAATCCAAGGTTAGTTTTTTTAAAATTTCAAACTTTTCTAAATTTTTCTGTTTTCATTGTATTTTGAAATCCAAGCTTGTTTAAACTCAGAAAACCTTTAATTTAAGTTAGAGAAACTTAAAACGTCTAGAATTTAAGCTTGGTTTGGTAAAAAACGGATTTAAATCAAGATTTTTCATTTTTCTCCATTTTTCTCATTTTTAGATTTTATTAGATTTTTCTATGCAAATCTTGTTTAAACTAGTTTAGAAGTGTTATATTATGTTTTTCTATCATCGATGAGTGTTTTTCATGCCTGGGAATTGAATTAGGCTTAGGGAGGCTGAGACCCGATTCTAGAAAATTCTAAAATTTTTTCAGTTCGACAAGCTGAACTTCATGATCGGCAGGCCGGACTCATACCTTCGACAGGCTAAACCTAGAAATGTTTGGCCAACCAGACCTAGATGGTCGGTAGGCTGAATAGCACAGTTTGGCAGGCCGGACCAGGGAAACCGGCAGGCCGATCAGGCTTCATGAGAATTTGTCGTTTTTTACCTGTTTTCACTGTTTTGGACCCCAATTGAGATTTTAATCGTGTAGTATGATTTTATAAACACAAATGGCACACTAGGACACTATTAGATAGTTTAGCAACATAGGATATTTTAAGCTAGATATTGATAGACTTAGTTTATATATTTAAGGTTGTTCGTGCTTCCGTGGAGCTAAGGTATAGCAGATCGGGACTACAGTGTTGAACATCAACACAGATATTGAGGTAGGACTTCTATGTAACGACCCTCCCTACGTGACCGTCACTTGACTTAACGTGATCATAAACTTTAACATACTTAAGAATAAAGTACAGAAATTTCAAAATAATTTTTTTTTAAATGGATTCTTGCTATCAAGTCCTTGGCATAAAGCTTTAAAGGAAGTATTAATTGTTTTTTAAAACTTAGTAATAAATGAATTCTTGATAAAAAAGAATTCTCAATGTGTAACTTTAAAAGAGATAATAATCATTTCTTAAAACTTAATTTTGTAAACCGAACATAATAACATAAATTTCTCAATGTGATATTAACGTAATAATAATAATTACGTTTTAACGTAACCATAATTTCCAAAAGCATGATCCTTTACATATCTCATAACATTTATTTCTTGAAACATAACCATAATAATTTCCTTGAACTTTTCTTTTTAAACATGAGGATAATTATTTAGCAACTATTACTTTAAAGACATTTCTCAATTTAAATAAAACTATTTTCAAAACAATTTTAAATTAAATATTAAAATAAAATCCCATTTAAATGCTCTATAAAACTTTCTTAAAAATCATGTATATATTTTACTTATAATTTAACATCTTAAACATAACATATTGATATCTTAAAAATTAATCTTTCAGAACTTATCATAACAATAATTACTTAGAACTCGTTTACTTAAATCGTCATAATAATAATAATTCTTGAAGCATATTCATCTAAACTTTCCTGATAGTAAATTCCTAAAACATATTCATAAAAATCATTACTTATTTTGGCATAAACTTATATAAACATTTTCTTATTATAAATGATCATATAATATTCTCACTTGAAAACTTCGCACATTTGTTGTATCAAACCTTCTTAAACTAGCCAAAACATAGTTTCTTATAACTTAAACTTTTAAGTTTAA